>OY796890.1:19429795-19695153 GCA_963680785.1 Diplosoma virens
ACGTTTAGTGATCAAACTAAAGGAAGCTATGTAAAGTCTCGTGTCTCGTCTCGGTCTCGCTGCGGTAAAGTCTCGTCTCCTCTCGATGTCGTTACCCTAAAGTCTCGTCTCATCTCGGTCTCGGAGCACCGTGTCTCGAATCCACCTCTGGTAAACAATTAATTGAATAGGCTACTGTTTTACCAATAAGCTAAAATAAAAACAAATTAAAGTTTTGCAAGTCATTGGCTATTTTTAAAATAGTAATTAAAATTTTTTTTATCCATATATTTTTACACTTAGTGTCAATAAAAAAAATGTTAAAGTTTATTTAGTAAACATAACATATAACATAAAATAAAAAAATATTAAGGATATATATATATATATATATATATATATATTTAGAAATTTTTCAAAATTTTTTGGTCGGTGCTCATCAGGAAAGTGCTCAATGACGTCGAGTCAGAGCGGTTAGATAATTAACTTACAGACCACAAAATTTTTTAATTTAACATTAATTTTATTTGCCCCAACAGACTGTTTCGCCTGCCTGGGCTCGTCAGGGGGCGGTTAAAAATCTGAAAAACAAAATAAATAAATAAATAAAAAAATACAGTTTAAACGAAGCGCTTGAATTCCGGCGAAAAAGCGTAAAACAACAACAAGAAAAAACAAGAGAAAAACTACGGTTGTAAGGTTAATCGATAAATGAATTTTATTGCCAAAGAAAAAGTGTTTTTTACGTAGCTTGCTCTATTGTTTGAAAATAATGGGTAAATATAAAAAGTTTGCATTAAAAATGCGTTAAAATTAAATTAATTAGTCTGCACATTGGAAACACGATAAAAAGATGCTAAAGAAATGCGTTTAAAATGACAATTATTAGGATATGAATTAAAAATTAAAACAGTAAATTTTTTTACAGGGTATAATTTAAGAATATTCTTAGTTCGATAAGTATGTAGTGTAGAGATGGATTGATTTATTTGCTGATCAAGTAAGTGGACAAAGGTGCGATGTAAAAATAAGGTAAACCGAGTTTGTAAATATATTTATTAACTGCCAGCGTAATTAAAACTTCGTAATTTAAATTTACTTCGATGTCGACATTTTGAGACCAACTCCGAGCGTTTATTTAGTAATTTATTTGGGTCAGCCTGGAATATTTGTAATTTTTCTGATAAGCATAAGTTGCATGTTTTTGAACCACATTGGTATGGAGTTGCGTGTTGCACAATTTTCCATCTTATTTCTGGTGATAGTCCTGATTGTTTTAATTTCCAAACGGCTTTAGATAGTTCGGTAGAGTTAATTTTTCTAGTGTCTTTAAAAGATTGGTTATGGTTATTGTATCGGAGTTTAAATGATGTTTCGCAGCTGCCGTAATAAAACTTGTCAGTTTCATCAGTTTTTAGGGAGGCTTTATAAACTACTGAGTTTCTGCAACATTTTCCGTTAAGTGGGCAGTTTTTATCTGATCTGCAATTGCATTGTTTGGCGTCTACTTTGTTGTCCGAGTTGTTTAGGCGTGAAGTGTTTTGCTTATTTATCATAGATTTCATATTTGGCATGCAACTATAGCTCAGTTTTATGTTGTTTTTGTTAAAAATTTTGTGGTATTTATTGCTTCGTGGAAAGTGTTTATTGAGAAGGGTAAAAAATTCTTTGCCAATGTTAGTGGTGACTTCATCATTGAAAGGAGGGTTGAACCAAATAATCTTTCTTGTTCTGTTTCTTGATCGGTTTTTTGAGGTTGAGTTGAATTGATCTGTTTGTTTTGGTTCTTCTTTTACATAAGTTAATTTTTCTCTGTATCCGCTTTTTTCAAGGGCTAGTTGATATTCTGGGATTGTTTTATCAAATTCTTGTAAGCTGTATGAATTTCTAGATAAGCGTGATGATATCATTTTGGGTAATTGTTTTTTTATATTGGGGGGGTGATTCGATTTTGCATTTATATAAAGGGGTATGTCTCCGGGTTTGCGGTATGGCCAGTATTTACCTGTAGTTAAATTTAGGGTGATATCTAAAAAATCAGTTTGTAAAAGATTGGATTCTGTTGTTATCTTGAGACCGTTGTTTTGAAAAATTGATGATATGATTTTCTTGATTCTTTCGATAACTGGTCCTGATTTACTGTTTATTATTGCCAGGCCATCGTCTCTGTATAGTCCCAAGTGTTGATTTTTTATGGTTTTATTAAGTTCGTGTAAAAGATACAGTCCAACTAATTCACATATTTCTGCCCCATCGTATGAGCCCATTGTTACGTCAAAAAAGTTGCCGTTTTTCTTTGTCCACGTACTTTGATCGCCAAATAATACAGATTTTCTGCAGTGCATAATGATGTTTATAGTGTCATCATCAATATTGACGTATTCTTTTGCAAAGTTAATAGATTTTTTCAGTAAATTTTCGGTTATGGATGGGTAAAATTCAATGATGTCAAACTTTATAAATTTGCAATTGTATTTGTTTGGTATGTTTTTGAACCAAGATATTACCTCGGGTGTATTTCTCCATTGATGAAGGTTAGTTTTAGAGCGAATTACCTTATTTATTTTGTCTAAACATTTTTTACTGATCATTCCGATTTCCGATTTTGCAGGGTTCATGAGGCGGCATTTTGGGTTGTTAACAAAATTAGGTTTGTGGTCTTTGAGAGTGATGAATGCTTTTCGAGTTGGAAAACGTTCAATGCGGTCGTCAAGTTTGAGTTTGCTGGCTATGGCTTTAGCTTCTTTGTTAATTTTTGCAACTGTTGAATCTTCTGTTTTTTGGTAGGTTGCTGTAATGTTATGGTAGGTTGCTGTAATATATATACATGTACATTGCAGGAGTGAATCGATCTTCTCCGCAGAGTGCTCGATGAAAAAAATTAGAGCAATTTAATACAAAATTTATTTAATCACTATTTAAAAACCACAACAGACTGTTGTGGTTTTTAAACAGTGATTATATATATATATATATATTGTTATGCATTGTTTGTAAGATGTTAAAATGTTAATATATATATTAACATTTTTACATCGCACCTTTGTCCACTTACTTGATCAACAAATAAATCAATCCATCTCTACACTACATACTTATCGAACTAAAAATATTCTTAAATTATACCCTGTAAAAAAATTTACTGTTTTAATTTTTAATTCATATCCTAATAATTGTCATTTTAAAGGCATTTCTTTAGCATCTTTTTATCGTATTTCCAATGTGTAGACTATTTAATTTAATTTTAACGCATTTTTAATGCAAACTTTTTATATTTACCCATTATTTTCAAACAATAGAGCAAGCTACGTAAAAACACTTATTCTTTGGCAATAAAATTCATTTATCGATTAACCTTACAACCGTAGTTTTTCTCTTGTTTTTTCTTGTTGTTGTTTTACGCTTTTTCGCCGGAATTCAAGCGCTTCGTTTTAACTGTATTTTTTTTTTTTATTTATTTATTTATTTTGTTTTTCAGATTTTTAACCGCCCCCTGACGAGCCCAGGCAGGCGAAACAGTCTGTTGGGGCAAATAAAATTAATGTTAAATTAAAAAATTTTGTGGTCTGTAAGTTAATTATATATATATATATAATAATAAAAGTGGCAAGACTGTATATATATATATATATATATAATACAAAATTTATTCAATCACTGTTTAAAAATCACAACAGTCTGTTTCATCCTTAGAATCGTCTGGTGGTTACCTATTCAAATAGAATCAAATAACCACCTGACGATTCTAAGGATGAAACAGACTGTTGTGGTTTTTAAACAGTGATTGAATAAATTTTGTACTAAATTGCTCTGATTTTTTTCATTGAGTACTCTGCGGGGAAGATCGATTCCCTCCTGTAATATACTGTATATATATATAGCTTGCAGTTTGCTATTTATTTATTCTAGCTGAGTAGTACTAGATAAGTGTTGGATCGTTTGTGTTGTTGTCGCATGTATCGGCGTTGTTTAAATGTTTAAGCAGTCAAAGGCCAGGTTGACGCCTTATAAGTTAATTCTACAGTGAGATACAGTACGGGCAAAAAAAATCTTTACATCAATTTGGCAAAAAAAAGTTTATATGAAAAATATGCGCGTGCATTTCGCTTGCTGTTTCCATCAAAAGCCTCGCATCACAAAAAGCTTATAGTTTCGTCATAAGCGATTGTCTGGCTATCCTTCAGTGAGCATTCATTATTCTGCAGGCCACGTGGTCTCTTTCAGCTAGGTAAAGATCAGCTGGCAAAATCTAATAAAATTTTTCATTTTCTTCAAATTTAGAAGTTCTATAAAATTTATATCTGAAACTAAAATGGGTCGAAAGAAGTTGCAAATGGAAGAAAAATCCCGTGCTTTAACTTTGTTAGAGAAGGGTGAATCAGTGATCGCTGTAGCAAGAGATGTAGGGGTCTCAAAAGAAAGGCAATTTATCAGTTGAAGAGGTCCGCAGCATCATTGTCGCCAGCGATGGTACCAAACCGAAAGTCTGGCTCTGGCGCACCAAAGAAGACTATAATAACGCATCCAAGAACAGATAAGCTTTTGAAATGCGAAGTGTTGTTGTATTCATCTATATGCGCCGTTGAGTTAAAAAGCATGTACTCTGAGCTGCTCCAGAACGTTTGGACCAGAACAATTCAACATAGACTTCAAAAAGATCTTGGTCTACTTTGTCGCCGTGCAGCCAAGGAGCTCATGCTCACTACGGCAATGAAGAAAACAAGGCTCGGTTTTTGCAAGAAATATCGATATTGGACGGCTGCAGAATGGAGAAAAGTGATGTTCAGTGACGAGAGCACTTTCAGGCTGGTAAGGGGAGTCCCAAAGATGTTGCATCTCCCAAGTATCGCATTTCGGTTTGACCCGAAATTTACAGTTAAAACTGTAAAGCACCCTGCTAGTGTAGTGGTGTGGGGTGCTTTTAGTGGAAATATGGGCCGCGCAGGTTTGCACTTCCTTCCTAAAAATGTGACTATAAAAGGAAGCAATTATATCCACATTTTGAAAGATCATATGCTCGCATTCTGGAGGATTTATTAGTGTGACCATTTCATGCATGATGGGGCCCCAGCACATAGTCAAAATCTGTCTCAAAATTTCTGACAGAGAACAATATCAAAGTTTTGAAATAGCCTGGCAACTCGCCAGACCTTAACCCAATCGAAAATGCCTGAAATTATCTAAAAAACAAACTTCAAGAGACCCGACCAAGCAACATTGATGACTTGCAAAAGGAACTAAAAAAGCTTTGGGTAATTCTAGACTCCTCTTATTTTGCTTCTCTTGCGGATTCCATGCCCAAAAGACTTCAAATGATCATTGATTGCAAGGGCGAGATGACAAAATATTGAATGGCTGAAGATTTTAACGTAATAAATAAAATAAGTTGCGTAATATTTTCGTTTGGTTTTTCTACATCGATATTTAGACAATGTAAAGTTTTTTTTTGCCGGGATTGTAGAATGGTTTGGACGAACTCTTAAGTTTTTAGTCATTGAAGTGCTAATTTACTCTTAAAGTTAGTCAGTATAAAGTTGTTGAGCGATTATTCGCAGTTATTGGCGCTGTAAATTGCTTTAAAGTTTAGTGAAGCTTGAGAGCCAAGTTTAACGACAATTGATTAACTTCTTTTGATTTTAGTGAATATATTCATTATAGTCGAAAAACCATATTTTTTTCTATTAGCTAGCAAATCCTTTTGTACTTATAGCCAGAACTAATTGTTTTAAGAACTTCATTCTTGCGGCAAAATATTTCTAGAGCCGGAATAAATAAACACAGCTTTACTTCAGTGCAGTTATTTGGGTTTCTAGTTCAACTAGTCTTTTCGGATTCCCGAGTAAAGTTGCAACAGCCTTCTTAAAAATATAAAAAAGATATTTAATAAACTGTATAAGGCCAGCACAGGACCTGTGCCGTTATCCTACGCGGATTGCCCACTTGAAACCAGCATAACACCGGCATAGCAAACTGCACAGAACCTGCATAGTTCCTGCACTTGGTTTCCACTTCTAAATTCAAACAGACTTTTTAAACATCATGTGATAAACTGTGAAGGACCTGCACAGATAGAGCGTAGGCTTTGCATTCGCATTGATTTTCCGAAACCTTATTCAAACAACGTGATAAACTGCATGGGACCCTCATATTCTTCCTACTTTAATTACCCACTTGACACCAGCATAGCACTTGGATAGCAAACTGCACAAAACCTGTACAGTTCCTGCATACGATTTCTACATGAAAATTTACCTTAAAGTTTTGTCACTTGCTATTTACCAAACTGCACAGGACTCGCACGGTACCTGCATGGGTTCGTTATTGACGACAGTCCACTTGAAAATTGCACTTTACCTTCATGAAAACTGCACAGAAACTGTACCGAACCCTTACTATTTTGGCTTGCCCACACGAGCCCACATTGCCAACATTTTAGCCTTAGAGGTGCCGCATGGCACGTTGGCTGAGTAATTAGACGCTCAATCAACTTGAAGCATAACAGTACCTCTGGACCAATCTAATGGCGTGCAGAATACTCGAATCCAATTATTTACGGCGAAGCAGAGGTTTTTTGCTTTATATTGGAAAAAAACACGGAGAATCAAATGATGATCTTTTTTTTAATAACTTTTTGTTTCAATTTCAGCTTGCAACGGGTTAATTGAAAAAAACAATATATTAAAATAAATTTCCCCAAATAGTTATTATTTTAATTTCTGTATTGATTGTGGCCCGCGATAAACTTTCTGAGAAAAGTATGGCCGACATAGGTAAAAGGTTACGTACCCATGCTTCAGCGCTTCCTAACTTGCAGAGTAAAATTTGTTCTGTTTAGCCGGAAATTCTTTAGATAGCAAAACATTTCAAATGGTCCCAAACTGTCAACGCTAGTCAGTGGAAGTCTGGGTTATTTGTATGGTACAAATTTTCGAATTTTTTTTTATATGTTTACGATGATAATTGTGAGATATGTTTATTGTTTAAGTAAAAAATTACTGGAAAAAATAATTATAAACGGCTAGAAAACGTTAAGGCTGTAAAAATTCAAAACATTATAATTACAGTATAAACTAAATTAATGTTGACAGTGGAATTTAAAAAAGAAATACATAAAAATTGATTTAATTTAGCTAATTTAACTCTTCTCTTTGATGTTTTTTCCACATTGCCGTTAAAATGCCTAAGATTTATTATTTAAAGTTGGTTATTTTTTTAATCAGACAGAAAATTCAATTAAAAATATTTTTAGTTAGGGTTTGGCAACATACAACCAAAAAAAAGTAGCTCAAATGCTTCATGCTATTGACTTTAATTTCAATGGACGGCAACGCACATTAGTTTTTTTTATTTTGTTAATAAATCGTTGCCTTGTAAAAGTCAACCAATAGTTTTGGGGTTGCTTGATTTGCTACGTTTAGCCATTAAATTTCTTATCTTAAATTTTAAAAGTAGTGAGCTAGCGAGCCCAAAAATCCAATATAAAATTGTTTTTTTTTAAATCAAATAAATCACCCTATACAAATATATAAAAAATCTTTGAAATTATACAAATATATAAAAAATTTTTGAAATTTTTTAGGGTGCGGCCGCAGCGGCCCCACCCTAAAAAAACGTCAAACAGTGGCCCCCCCTATACGAGATATTGCTCTATTTCTTCGTAGTAGCACCAGGACGGTGTTATCCTTAAAATGAAGACCTTTTTGTTTTTCTAGAGATCACTTTGTTTTGGTACACTAAAAAGTGGCCCCCTAAAACGATAATCTTTTTAGGGATCACACTGATTTAGAACACTAAATAGTAGCTTCCCTAAAAAGAAGATCTTTTTTTAAAAATCACTTTATTTTAATACACTGAAAAGTGGCCCCCTAAAACGATGACTTTTTTTCAGAGATTACTTTGTTGCTTTGCCTTGGAACACTAAAAAGTGGTCCCCTAATTTTCATGCACCGGGCCCCCCTTTTTGTAAGGTCATCACTGCCTAAGCCCATTGGTATGTGCTTGTTAAACATTACTGACTATTAGAAGAAAGGAATACAGTATTTCTTGTATTATTTACTTTGAGCCGATTGAAAGAGTAATAAAAAGCTAACAAAACCCTTATATGAAAGTCTGAAATCAGTTTCAGAAATTACGACAGTAAATTTGATCATAGCGTATTACGTATCTGCTTTTCTTAATAAACTTTTATTTTCGAATCAGTAAACAATTTTATAACTTACGTTTGAAGTGTATAATCATTGATAAAGATTTAATTAAACTAAAATTCCAAACAATTTATGCGCGATTTGATAACTGCTATACATCCATTATTTAACACGACATAAAATTGACACACGAAATGTTTAGCTGTATGTTCTTACTTGAATACTATTTATTGGCCTAATCTTTTTTCTGGTTAATGCGCACATGCCTCTTTTTCATAAAAAAAAGCTTAACTTCAGGAAAAAAGCATTTTTTTCAACGACGTCTAGAATTGTCTCTTGAAGTTGCCATTTGATGCAATAAATTAGCTAGACAAGCGGCGTTACTTGCAGGGCCAGCAAATACTTACTGACGTAATGTAAAATAGTTTGAAAATCACTTTGTAGAATTTACTCAAAATCAACTTAATCCAATAAATCTTATTTTATTAAAAATCAAATAATCTTTATTGGAAACTTCATAAAAGCGTCAAGTATTGAGATTAGTGTACTTTATATTAAAGCAAACGTATTGTCTGAACGAAGGAATAAACAAATGTTTTGTTCTTTATGCTGGGCTTTATCAAATTAGAAACAGATTAGTCATCAACATTTTGTATCGAAGTTAAGGTGTAATTGAAATTTTTTGCAAAATAACTCTAAAAAATTTGAATAATACCTGCATTATCTTCAAATCACAACAGTAACATACAATTTTTTCTGTTTTTTAAATTTAACAACTTATTTGTGGTTTCGGTCTGGTAGAAAAATAGACAAAAGTGTCCGCAACGTCAACAAATCAGAAAAGTGCAAGCAGATGTGCTGAAATACTTTTTTGAAAATTGCATGGTTTAATTGGTCAGGTTTGTTGGACAGTTTTTCAAACATCTATTTAGAATAACCCAGAAGGGTTAATCTACTTTTTTGGCAAAAGTGGATGTAAACCTGAAAATTGACATAGAACAAAATGCTGTAATTATGATGAAAAAGTTATTCTAATTAGTTCAACGTCTTTTTTAAGACCACAATTAACAAATTTTGATTTTATTAAGGTTACGTGATGATTAGTAATGACTAAAATGGTAACTTTTTTAAAGCAAAACTCATGATATGAGTTGTAAAGGATGAGAAAAACACGCAAAAGTAACAAGCAAAAAGGACTTGTGCGTGCCAAATTGTATATTTTAAATTTTAAAAATATGCTGAAGTTACTAAAAAAAGTGAGCGAAAAGAAGCACAAAATTTGACTTAGCTTGTTTTGATTACACCAGTTTTCGTGAATTGCACATTTCCGCACGTGTCACTAAGTGAGCAGCAGTTCACGAAAATTAGGGAGATTAAAAAAAAATTAAATTAGCTTTTATGCAATTTTTTTTGTTCTTTTTAATATTAATTGTCAAAAAGGCTTTTTCCTCATAATTCTTTCGAAGTATGAAGTCAAAAAGAGAATGAAAAATTGAAACTAAGCTAATAGTTATTTTCATAAAAAAATTGGCATATCTATATATGATAGATTAGCATTACTGTTAAACATGTGCTTTTTCAACGGAGAAATAAGTTTTTTAAACTGTAATAAGCTTTAATACCCGCAAGCAATTTTCAACAAAAGCAGTAATGCATTGAAGCAGAGGTTTTCAAACCAAAGAAGAGTTTTTTAAGTTTAAGAGTTTTTTAACACATAATCTTGGACTTTTGTTTCTGTTTTTGGTTTCACCAACTCTAATCACCGTTTTAGGTCATTAAATCATTAGATTTTGCATTGTACGTGAAACTTTCGAACATTGATAAAGTAATATATACATATAACTTAGAGTATTCTCTGGTTATTAAACTCTCTCTGATGAAGCTTCTTGGTTAGTTTTGAAATTATTCAAAATATTGCTAATAAAAAAACATTTCGTAAAACAAAACCCATCTTCAAAACCCAATTTGCAAAGACATATTCCTGAAATTAGGAAAAAAGCGTCGCCATACAGACTTCTTTGTCTTGCTCTCAAGAGTAACACACTTCGTTGATTCTTAGTTGAACTGTTTTGCAACAAACCGTTTGTTTATTCCTCATTAATGGGAAAGAGAATTGGTCCTCTTCTTATTTATTTTATTCTTCTTCGAGTTATTAAAATGAGAGAGAGACGTTATAACAATGCCTTGTCAAAGAAATGCTTTTTAAAAATTGGATTGTTAAAAATCGGATCGTATATTAGACAGTTTATTACGTGACTAACCGACGGGTTTCTTTTGATATTTTTGCATGATATAGAGCAGTGGTTCTCAACCTTTTTGCTAGCAAGTACCATCTAGACATTTTTCTTTACATTACGTACCACAAAGTTTATCAAAAAATTAATTAGTTTGATTTTTTTTTGTTTTTTTTTAATTTTCTTCCCAAAAATTATATGTCCTCTAACCGAGTGTTGGATTTTTATAGAATCTAAAAACTATTCACGTACCACCAGTGGTGAATATTTAAAGTTAAGAGCCCGAGGTAAGGATTTCCAAAACTGGATGTTTTCTAAAGAGAAAAGGGCTTTAATCTCGCATTTTCCTCTTTTCTCCCAAAATCATAGTGATCTCTAAAAAAAAGGTCTTTACTTCAATTTGATTTCCCTTTTCGCTTTTTTTCTCCCAAAATCATGGTGATCTCTAAAAAAAAAAAAGGGTCTTCACTTTGGATCGATCTCCTATTTCCCACTTTTCGTACCAACTTTGTAATGATCTCTAAAAAACCTTCTACAGCAAAATGAGAATATATGCGGTATCTTCGAGGGGGCCCGAGGCAACTGCCTTATTCGCCTCACCCAATATCCACCACTGCGTACCACCTAAAAAGGTCTCACGTACCACAGGTTGAGAACCACTGATATAGAAGTTCAATAAGAAAATCAAACCAAAGCGTTTTTCTGCATGCAAGATGATTCCAGCCTCAGAAAGACAGGATCAAGGTTTGTATAATTTGAAATCTGGAACGAAACCAAAAATACAACTTGAGCTTGCACTGGTTTTGCACTTTTTTATGCCTTGTAGGTTTTTTATGAGCTCTTAATGCGAATTTACACATTTTTCTTCATGCACAAGCCACCCCTACTCCGCAGTCTTCTTTCAAACTTTATTTGATACGAACCACCAAAGTTTTTCAAAAGTAAAGACTAATGGAGAAAGTGATTACCATTTAATTCAATGCCATATTATCACGACTTTTGGAAGACATTAGAACATTAAAAAACGGCATTGGATAGGTGTTCAAAAGCTTTTTGTCAAAAATATTTGGTTATTGGTTTTTAACCTGGCTTCAGACGAACATTTGGGGGTACACAAAATCTTTTAGAAATTTGACAAGAAATCCCCCGATTTCTTTCTCAGATTGATCCTAAAACTTGCCAATAAGTCTCATTTGAAACGTTAATCTTAAACCGACTTTAAGCTTCAAACAATTTCATCCGGACGATCCGAGTGATAACTTTTTCTTAGTCGTCTGTAGCTTAATCGAAAAGTTTCAAAACCGGTGTTTCTGGAAAATATCGTCATGCAAAAAAATCGTGGTTAAAAAAACATGGGCTGACGCGTAAACATTCGGTACTTCAGTAAAGGTTAAAAATCAATGCCATAGTTAAAGTAAAATGACGCACTAAGACGTCGCGTTGTTGGTAAAGGATTTCGACAACGTCAACTTCGGAGCTCATTTGCATATAAATCAGGCAAACTGGCGTTGAACGAGCTTTTTTAATGAAACAAACTTTTCTTAGTTATTGTTTCTATAACTACCCACTCAGCAATACCATTTAAGTCAAAATCAAACCATCAAAAAGTCATCAAGCATTTTTGCGTTAGCAGACTATGGTGGTTTTTAAAAAGTTTTGTTAATGTTTTGCTAAATTTTGTTAAAAAGCATTAAAAATGTTTCGTTAAAAAGTTTTAAAACAGACCGCGACAGTTTTACACTTTTTCGCTTTCAACATTAATTAAAAAAAAGTTTCCAAAAATGAGCAACAATAACCAAAGATTTAATTTAGAAGAATGTTTAACGTCTGGAAAAAACTCCACAGGTTTACAAAGTTAAAAGTTATACATTTAGGAAAATTATTGGCTTTCATACTTTGCGATTTGTCCTTGTGTTGAATTTTTAAAAAAATATTGGTCTTTTTTAAGGTCTTACGTTCTTTAATCGATGTCGCAATAAATATCTATTAAGTTGTATTTATCGTTTAAATATATCGCCGTGTCAGCTTTGGTCCGCCTTTTAGTGTTATTTAGGTTTATCTCATCAAAAAACTTTTTTATTCTTGCGTTCATACATTTTCGAAAAATATCATTTAAAGGCTTTTCGCTTTGACGAGATTTACTTAATTCTTTGACTTGACTGAAATTAATCTTATTTGTACTTTTGTATTTGTAAGTGTTAAATTGTTTTTACTTCTAATAAATTTTTGTTAATTTTCTTATGAATATTTTTTATATTTTGCTGTTTTTTAGGTTTTTTATTTTTTATAAGTTTTTACGCAAGATGGAAGAACAACACAATAACGTGTCAAATGAAACATCGGCTATTTCCTCTCCATTTTCGGAACCTTATTGGATTATCAGTGAAATTGTCTTGAACATTGTTACAATTATAACAGTCTACTTGTTTGTTTGTTTACTTAAATTTGGAGTAAGAACGGGTTGTAAGCCCGGCCATGAGCTCAGAGGCAAACAAGGTAGGCTTCTGTTCCGGACGGTTCTGGTCAGTGTCAGCATGACCATTGGAAGGTGTCTCAGCGATCAAATGGTTTCCTTAATTGGCTGGCAGTCCGACGATAAATGTAAAGTGACCGTATCCATCAGCTTTGTTTTCTATTCGTTGGCTCTTTATCCCGTTTATATTTTTCTTTGGTTTCGCCAAAGCATCTTTTACGCGAGTCCAGTTTTGGCTAGCGTCCTTAACCCGGTGGTCACCTTCTTTAGCTGGATGATCTTGGTGGGAATGGTGGCAGGGGGAGGGGTCCTCACTGTTTTCTTTCTTCTCCCTGAAATCACGGGATGGAACTACTCCGCCTCAGAGAGTGGATGCCGAGACGTTTCGGATGGGTCGGATTTGGAAGCTATATCTACGGCTTTTCTTGGTTTTACCATTTTCGTTCAAGTTTGTCTTTTGGCACTTTTTGTTTACCCCCTAATATCAAAAAAAACTCTGAAATATAGAGAAGCAAGAAACAAAACAGCGACGCCAAACAAAGTTAGCATTGGGTCTGAAGGAAACGGCGAAAATTCATCAAACATTTTCACAAATGAACAGGAAGATATGGACACAAATCCAAATCCAATTGAAAGCAATGTGGCCAACGGAAGCTTAAATACTCCAGATAGTTCATCATTGAAAGATCCAAAGCCGATTGAAAACGGAGATCTCACCCCTACTGAGAATTATCCGAATAATTGCAATGTTTTGTATCGAAATAAAAACACAGGAACAATAAGAGAAAACCCCAAAAAAGCATCACAAAGAAACAAAACACTTTCACTTTCCAATCAAGTTAAACGAGGGATCAATTGGAGTTCAATAACCAATGGCAGCTACAGAACAAAAAAGAGAAGAAGGTAACGTTATGTTTTAAAAGAATGTTCCTCAATCTTGTGTAATTCAAGCACTGGTGCCACGGCTTTTGTTTTTGCGTTGAATCTTATGTTCTTGTGTTTTTTTCGATTATTGGTTAAATCTTGTGTTTTTTTAATCAAAACGATATTAAGTCAATTGTTGGAACCAAAAGAGCATTTTTTTGATGAAAATTAGACTAAAAACCATCCATGTTGAAGACAAAAAAAGCTATATGCGTCAGTCAATTCTGACGCATGCAACATCAGCCATCTAACTTAAGTGGAGACCTTTTTATATTTTTTTCGTCTTCACTTAAATTTCAAAGAAAAAAAAGCATGGAATGCCTTTCGATTTAAGTAAAGACTTTTTTTTATTTTGGTTTTCAGCATGTTTTTTGTGAAGGCTTTTCAAACGTCAGCTTTTGTGTCAACTTGCTCTTGTTCAATTTTGCAAACTTGTTTTTTTGCACCTAAATCTTGAGCTTTTTTTAAAAAAATCTTGTTCTTTTTCTAAAATTCAGGGCTTTTTTTAGGATTTGATAAGACCTACGAGGCTGCTACCCCAACTTTTTCCACATTTACAAACCCAAAAATATTCTTGTGACTTTCTAGAAAGATTTTTGCGTTCTTGTGATTAAGAAGGGTGTCATCAAAGCTTTTGCGACATGCTTAATTTCCAATCTAAGCATTTTAGTATATCAACTGACATTATACAGAGAAATCGTGAAAAAAATTTTTTGGTCCTTAGACTATAAGCCTTATACTGTACTAAATTCAAATTGAGTTCTGTTAAAAAAGTTAATTAAAAAATTGTTCCTTCATTATAAAAAAATTTTTTTGTTTTTCACTTTAAATAAAAAAACAAAAGTAGAAGAAACAATTTATTAAACAGCGTGTTTTTAAACAACTATTAAAAAGTCACACATTAATATTGTTTACTTTAAGCAAAAAGTAAGCTTTAAACTTAAATGGTCCATTAAGGCCAACATGCAATGAAAAAATAAGTAGGCCTGGTAATAACATCAGACTTTGACTTTGCAGCAGCAAGACGCAGCAGGGACGTCGGGTGATTCGTTTTATTCGAAAAGCTTTTTTTTTGGCCTTGATTTGCGTGGTTAGCGACGCCGTTTTCTACGTAATTCAAGAAGTCATCGTCGTCCCGGAGCTAGTCTACCTCGTGATGTTTGACGTCAATCTTCTCATCAACATAATCTGCATTATATTGTCTTTTCGCAACTGGCCGAAAATGGTTCTTCCTTCTTGTTACATGTAAGTCTTTTGAAAAAAACTCGCTTTTTTTGGTAAAAAATTTGGGACAACATTTGCTTTTATATATTGTTTAATCAAGTCATATCATGACACAGTGGCCAATTAAGAAACTTTTGGTCTGGGGCTTTTGTTGTTTAATTAAAAAAGTTTGAAATTAAAGACCGAGAAATGGTTTTTAGCTCTATTTTCTTATGAAGAATTTTTTTAGTCTGGGCTTTGCACTCCGCGCGAAATCGAGTGAAAGTAAAATGAGCCATTTCGCTAAACAATGCAAAAGCCTTTGTTGATGGAGGATGCTTGTTAAAAGTCGCTTGATCAATTTAAGCATTTAAATTGTTGTCGTTAAAACACTTGTTCTTAAAAGAGTTAAACCAAGCATAATTAATTTAAATCCTTTAACTGAATAAACGTTTAAGCAAAGACGGACTTATTAAACTTGGCCGCAACCTTAAAATTGCATAGCTTAATCAAAAACAACCTACAAAAAAAGCGTAACATTCAACCCAAGTCTTAACTCATGATTAATTTACGTAACGTAGCTTTTTGGTCAAAAAACAAAAATCTAATCTATAAACATTGGAGTTTTTCTTCGGACTAAATTTCTGATCGGTAAATTTTTCTAATAAAAAAAACTTTAAACTTTTTTAGGATTTTATACAAGGTAGGAAGGCTGCCAAAGCTAACTCTAAAACTAAATTTTTTATTCGCCTTTGCTGTGACTTAGCGTATATTGCACAATGAACGTGATTCTTGGGCAAAAACCTAAATATAGCAGCTAATAACTAGTCTGAATGAGAATAAGGGTAAAATTGGCAAAACAGACTAATGACGACATCTTTTGCAATTTTTTTTGAGCTAAACTTTTCCTTAAATAAATTTTTAGTGGTTGAATAATTTTCTAGGACCTGAAAAAAACACTTTAAGTTGAGAATTCTAAAATCAACAAAAAATATTACTAATGTTTATTAATGTTTAAGATTCGTTAAATCCAAATTAAATCAGTGATTCATTTTTTGCGACTAAGGAAAGCAGAAGTTATAAACTTAATTACATAGTGTTGAGCTACATTCTTGACTTTTTAGAATGTTGAGTAACATTTTGAACCTTTTGAAAACTGTCTTTTAAAGTTAGAATATAGTTATGGAAAAACTAGTTTACCCTATTAAAATTAAGGAAAATTTTAAAAATAAATAAACTTTTAAAATTATCAAGTTAAGTTATTCTAAAGAGTCGACAATTTACATTTTTTCAAAAACTGGTTTACAATGAGAAGCCGAAAGTCCGCATTAAAATTAAAAAAAAACAAAAACAAACAATAACTTGATGCCATAATTAAAAAGTAGACATAATGTAAAAGCTGAAAATATTTTACTAAAAACAATCGAATATTATTCATATTTGTCTGTTGTTATTATTCAAACTCTATTCAATTTTTATTTGAAAATAGTTTAAGTTGCTAAAAGTATATAGTAAAAGATTTTTTGTACTTATATCTTAACTTTTTTTTCGGATAAATCTAATTCAAAAATCCTATTTTGTACTTTGTACTTTAAAAATTGTTTCAGCTGCACATTTGTAAAGTAAAAATTGATTTTTTTAAAACTTGTGCGTTTGACTCGAACTATTAATTCTGAATAAAATACTCAAACTCAAAATTCGTTTCAGGAGCTTGCGGAAGAAATGTAAGCAAGCAATCAGGGAAACCCCAAAGTTAACCGCGTTCGAGCGTGAAAGAAACAATAAAACGTCCCTGCCTCTCCCCAATTCCTCTCCCGGGCGAACGAAGAGCTTGAACGACCAAGGAAGACCGAGCTCGCGGCCAAACTCTATCGGAACTCTGTGACATGTGACATCGAACGAGGGAAAACGCGTGTAGCTAACATAATTCGCGCGTTTAGCTACAAAGGGAAGGGTTGCTTGAAAAACCGGTGCAGTGGGCTCAAAACTTCAGTTGACACCGACTGGTTGTTTTAGTTTGCGTCGCTTTGAATGACGTCATCTTTTAGTGACGTCACATTCTAATACGGTACAAGTTTTCAGCAGTGATACTAATCACCAAAAAGGGCGAATATGTGTAGTACATTAC
This sequence comes from Diplosoma virens, assembly GCA_963680785.1. Classification (NCBI taxonomy): domain Eukaryota; kingdom Metazoa; phylum Chordata; class Ascidiacea; order Aplousobranchia; family Didemnidae; genus Diplosoma; species Diplosoma virens. Next base: position 19,446,881 of record OY796890.1, read on the forward strand.
CGTTCTTTAAAAGGTCACTAAATGACTCAAGCAGTCTAATGTTAATTAACATGAGCTGGAAAACATGAAAATGTATAAGCGCCTACTCGTTCTTATAACACGTAAATTTTGACCTTTTTTTCCAGACAAAAAACCAGTCATGTGTAAAATGAAAAATAACAGATTTTTGTTGTTGAAATTGATCGTGCCTTTACATTAAAAATGAAACAAAAATCTGAGAAAAAACACTATTAATCAACTCAACTAAAACTGATTTGCTTTGATAGATGGTTTTAATGAAAAATCAAATACCTATCAATTTCTTATTTTTTGACAGTTCAACACTATTTCAAAAATCTATTTTATGATGAGAAACTTTCATGTAAATTTAAAAAAAAAAAACCAATAGTTCAGTCAGGGGTAATGAAGCAAATCAATTGCATGTTTTATAAGACAATAATGTCATATCATGATTCCGATTGCTCATAAGTTGATTTGTGGTGATAGTTTTCTAATTGCTTTAATCGAGCGTATAAATATGAATTCTTAAAAGACAAACGAATTAACCCGGATGTAGTTATCAAAAGATTTTGTCCAATATTTATTTTATTGGCTGTGTTTTTAAAAAAGGTCAGAACTTTTTTTCTTGCATTAATATTTTTAATCTTGTAACAACTTTTACAATTTTAAATTACTGCAATTCCAACGCTTGTAGGTGCAAAAAAATCCGTTTGACACTGAAAAGCTGTTATATTTTATTTTAAAGATATTTTTGTTATTGCCCTATTTTTTTATGCTTATTTCAATTTGAAATTTACAGAAAACGATAAAATTTTGTTGAACATAGAGGTAAAATGTATGGCACGAAAAAATGTACTTATTTTAAATTGGTTTAACTTAAACTCTTTAGTATTTATGTTGCAATCAGCTATTTGTTGTTTTACAATGAAAAATTAATAAACGCGAAAATACTTCAGTTGTCCATTTGACGTCGAATGAAGGTGACACAGAAGGTTTGGTTAATATGTAGACACACGACAAAAACGATAAACGATACTTATCTACTTGTAATTTTAAATCTTAATTACTTCTGGAAGTTAGCTTGTGCTTCTTGTTAAGATTTAATGATTGATGAACATCTATTTTAAAGGCTCAGTGTTAGCTATCAAAGTGGAGTACGGCATTGGTCTTGATGATAAGACAATGAGTTGGCGATGTGACGTAAGTTTTTTTCAAGCGTCTTTTTGGATACAGCTTGCGCATGATTATAGTCAAGAAGTTTCTTTCGAGACTAATAAACAACACTGTCAAAAAATTGGATAAAAAAAAGAATTAAGAGGTGAAACGAGTTTTGTTACTGATGGTAGAAGATTGCAGTTTTGTCGTCTACTTGATGTCCTTGAAAGACATCCTCTTACGTCAAGTAGCATTAGGCAGGTTTTATCGTCAAAAATTAATTTCGTGATTACAGACAGTTTAATCATTCAACAGTAATGAAAAAATGTTTTGATTCTTCAAAATTTGAAAGCAAGTGTCACGAAAAGAACTTTACACAAAAAATCATTCGAGCAACATAAACATAGTTGAGACAGACTATTCTGACCGTCATTACCCATTACTATTACTATTTATCATTCTAACTGGCGGGCCAACTTCCAAGGTTAACTTGAGGAAACTATCAAGCGATTATCCTAACCTTTTGACTTTTTTTCGGAGATGCCAAAATATTGCTGTCGTATTGAAGTTTCTTTTTATTCGTTTTTTAGTTTCTATTTAGTAAAATTGCTGAAGTTTAGAAGTGCGAAGCAAAGTAACGTGCCGTAAATTTAAATGTCTTTTGCCAAATCCCAACAGAACGACAAAACAAAAGTTGAACTGAGGCCATATCAATTGCATTTGGCATTAACACGTGGCTATCAACTACTCGACCACATTGAATGTTACTTCAGCAACTTGTACTGTTTGATTCATGGACCGCTTAAACAGAAGGACTGGTATCTTCTATGCTCGGTATCTGGAACTTGGGTCCCATCCATAATTTGTGTCAATTACGTGATAGAACCTTGATTCTGGTGTCTTAAGGGTTTTTTAGGGCGAGGAGTTTATTTTTCATACTTTTAACCTTCTATGACGTCATCTGCAGGCCATTTAAAGGTCAAATCTAGATAATTTAAAGATAAAAAAGCATGAAAAACACAAAATCATATAAATTATCATATATTTTTTCTATTAACACAATGGAAAATACACCTTAAGTTACCCTGTCATGGATTAAAGTCATGTATAAACAGTAAGCCTGGAGAAACAAAAGGAACATGTCTAAGGTAAACAATATAGTTATTTTAGAAACAAGAGAATTAAAAAAAACATACTGTACTACAATATAAATAACATAACATCTTCCTTGTTTTTAGCTTCCTCAAGCAGCCAAGTTGTCTTTCTTTATCACTGTTGTCTAGCACAAATGCTTTCAAAAAAATGTTTGACAATATAAGGCATGCTCCTTGAATTGCAACCACTGGACTATCAATACAATATAAAGCTTGGCTGAGATGAGCTCGGCAGCAAGGTTGCACTTATCAAACAGTTTATAAGCTAAGTGTACAAAATGCACTGTTGAGAGTAGAGGTACAGTTAGTCCACCTCTATTTAAGTTTGTGATAAAATCTGAATTAATATGATGGTTGTCGATATCTTCAGTCTCCACACTCTTACCTCAAAATTTGTGTTCCAGATATTCAGCTAGAAAAATAATTTTATGTTTGATACTGTCATTAGATTGAACTAGGTCTCCAGTGTCAGCTATAGTGATGTCAAAGTGATAATCATCAATGCGAATGTTAGAGGTACAAGGCACATTATTAGACTTGTGCCGCATAGACTCATATTTCAAAACTGCATGGAGGTTCTTGGTTTCTGCAGCTGCCTTGATATCTACAATGCCAATGTAGAAATTACCCCAATTGCGTTGTCTGGCTTGGCCAAAGAACTTTTCAAGGGCCTCATCAGCAAACACAGCAGGTAGCACATAGGTGAAGTTGTGCTGAGTTAATAGCCACTCTGCAGCCTCAACGTTGGCTCGTGCAGAGAGCACCAATGCCTCTGCAGTTTGTTTTGTGAGCTTTTGCGTCCAACCTCAACCTTCTGACCATGCACAGGAGGATATAGCATCACAAGTTTCATCAAGTTTCTTGAAAGTAGTGCAATTCTTGGTCCATGGTTGACGACACTCATCATGCATGTTAATACCGGAATACCGATCTTTCACATTCATCATGTGGAACCAATCAGTGATCAGCTTAACAAAAATGATGGTGCCCTCGCTGAGGCCAAGTTTATCCTTTACAATGGAAAGAGCAGCAACAATTTTGTCATAGATGATTTGAAAAACAAAAGGCAAGCTTTGTCTCTGCAAGGGCTTTGGGTTCACAGCTGTGTATGTGATCTTGGTTAGACGGATGTGTTTTCTCCTGTGTTCCTCGTATAATGCTTCTATGTCCTTCCATCGTGCAACATATGCTTTTCCCTCTTTTACGAAAAAAAGTTCCTTATCAGGAACCGTTATCCAGTTATTTCTTACATTTTTGAAAGAATGAACATTGTCAAAAACAAGGAAAATATGAGAATTTATAGCATTTATGAAGGCTTTACCAGGACCAACTAATTTACCATAAACTGCAAGATTTGTTTTGCAATTATCACATACACAAGAAATTATAGTACCACCAGCATTGGTAACCGCTACTAAAGCTTCTAGCAGAACTTCCTTGAGTTGATCTGAATCAAGTTTGCAACAGAGTAAATGCGTAGTATATATTTAAGGCCACCAAAATGGCAGACAACTTCAATTACTAAAGCATGTGTTGCAAGAACTACGTTATTGTGACTTCATAATTACGTTATTGTGACGTCATAAGACAACATAAACTTAACAGACTCGTCACATAAATGTAAAAAATGTTTACCTACAATATAATCATTGTTTACATAAATATAAATAATTATTTACACACAGTGAACGTATTGCGTCGTAAAATAGTGGGACCCAAGTTTCGCGACCAGAGAGCGCAAGTTACTAGTCTTTCTATTTAAGGGGTCTATAGTTTGATTGTATTAAACTCAAACATTAAAATTGAATTAACAGGATGTCACCGTTGAGCATAAACCTACTGCTAGGAAGCTGTAATCAGAAGTCGCGTGTATTTATCGGCAGCAAAAAAAACTTTAATAATAAACATGTGCAGGCATTGACGTTGTTTTGGTGCTGCAGCAATCCATTATTCATTAAATTTTTATTTTATTCATTCCAACCTAAAAAACAAATTGATGAAGAGATTTTACCCAGGTTTTAAATAATAATGCATTAACAAAGGGTCTTTAATTTATATAAGATTGGGACTGTCTCATCTATCAAAATGAAGCAATTGCTTTTCGAACGCAAAAACTCTGTTTATTTACTTGATATACTTAATGTATTCAGTAATTGAAGGATTAAAAAGTTTTTGAATGCACTTTTTGACCAAACTTTCACTCTTATAAATCAAAACTAAATCACTTTCAGTTTTTTGAAAACAACTTTTCTGTTAAAAAAAGATGATTTTTTGCTGATGTATTTGGAACATTTAAATTTTAAACATAATTAAGAATGATTTTTAATCTGGACAATTTTGAACTCATTAACCAGATTGCATTTTTAACGCTTGATCGTGGGACACTGATGTCAACTAATTGACTGGCTTTTCGAAAAGTTTCGAAAAGTTGATTCGTTGACGTTTTTGAAAAACTGAATTTCTTTTGAAGTTTGAGTACCAAGAAAAAACATCACTCAAAAATTGCTAGGATGTTGTTTTTCTAAAATTTTTTTCGTAAGGTATTGTTAATCTTTACTACTTTGCAAAGAACGAGCCATTCAAGGTAATAATTGGGATGAATTTAACCTTAACATGCATATAATTAACGATCAAGCTTTAAGAAGAAAATAAAAAATTGTAAGCAAATATTGGGTACTGGTTAAATATGCAGTCTACCTGGCGTATGTGGTTAGCAACAGGCTTTTTGACAAATGGTAGACCGCATATTTAACAAGAAGTTTGTTTGTAGACTGGATACTTAACCAGTACTTAAATTTGAAGTATCTTTCCGAATACATTTTAAAAGTATAGATACAATCCTTGATTTTTTAAAAGAAAAGGTTTTTATTATCATTTGTCTTGATCCGTAGAATTAATTGTTGTAATCTACAGGGTGTCCACAAAGTCTGGGTACATAGGGGATAAACACATACTTTTAAAACAAAACAATTTTATTTAATTATAATGTTAAGAAATTTATTTAGACAGAGTTTCTTTAGACTTTCTTTAGACAGAGCCATCATTCGATCTGGGGATGAAAAATAACATAAATAAATAAAATAGTAAAATTCCTATGTACCCAGACTTTGTGGACACCCTGTATAATAAAAAAACTTCATTGGTTTTAAAGTACTGAAATTGATATTGAACGTTGATTCAACTATCAAGCTTAATCTCTTTATTGAGAATTAAACATGAAGTTGATAAGTTGACATTTGTGAAGATCGTGTTCCTTGTAAGTGAAATTCAAGAATAGCAAATTGCACTGTGACGAAAAAATGACACTTCCATCTTTAAAATAAGGATCAGGTTGATCTATTAAAAGAGCAATCAATTAAAAATCGCTGACGTCACGGTGCAACGGCTTTCCAGAACGTTCATGACGCATTAGGAACTGCTCAGCAGCAGTTATGAAGAAGTCAGGATTTTCTACTACCAAGGCTGGCCAAGAAAAGTTCATTATTAGTGTCTGGTGTAATTTTGTCAGGAAATAACCTTCGTTCTGCTCATCCACCTCAAAACTTAAACGGTTTCCGAAGAAGCGTTTGTAAGCAGTGCTTGCAATGTGAGTTGATTAAAATTCTTGACGATTTATTTTTCAAACAATTTTGAAGAAAACGGCTTTTTAAAATTACGCCTCGATCAATTAAAAATATTTTCAGCTACTGAAGTCAAATTTCAGTAGTGTAATTATTTTTAAAAATATTAACAATTTAACTTTTTTTTTTTTGACAAATTTAAATTGTCTTTTTTTCAAATATAATAAGTTTCATCTGTGTTATAAAATGTCGCATCGTTATTTTGGTTATTTTTAGCTTTTTCTTTCAGTTTTTTTTTAATTTTTTAAAAGAAAATTGCACTTGATATTGATAAGTATTTCTACAAAATAAAAAACAAGTTTTTACTTTGTGGAAAACAAGTTTTATTTTATTTTGAATAAAAAACTGGTTTTTATTTTGTAGAAACACTTAGAGGTTTAAAAACGATTTGTGCTACTTCGTCATGCTATTACACTCGGATAGTCATGTTATAGACAGGGTGCGGCGTAAGTAACGCCCTTTTTATATTTGTAAGTATCGCCTATATTTTCATAAAACAATGCTTAAAAACTTTCCAACAAGTTATTATCTTTATTTTCTTTAAGGTAATGCAATAAATTTATGTTCAATAAAAATTACGTATAAAAGTTTTTATAATGCAAATATTTTTAAATATAAAAAGCGGGCTACTTGAGCCGCATTCTGTATAAGCGCTTCTATTTTCTCATAGCTTTCAAACTAATGAAATCAAGATGGATTTGATAAGTTTGGTGATTTACGCTTCTCATACGTTGCCTGAATATGACTCTGAGATCGTCCGACAAAGTAGTATCAAACGATTTAAACGTTTTAAATCTTTGTTTAAACACCTATTTTAAATGTAAAAACTTTTAAGTGACCCTACGGTCAAGCTTGTCCTGGCCTAGGTCAAGGTCATGTTGGTGTTGCGATAAAGGCCTGGCAAAATCTCAATTCATTTATCGTTCTCGTGGTTTGAATTTTGTTTTACTCCGAATTAAGACGAAATAGAACTTGGGCGAAGAGTATCTCCCATTACTGCAGCCCTATGTTTTGAAAGAAACTAAATTCAATCAAACCTTTTACTACAATCGCGGCTTTGCGCCGATCCGTAAAACGAGTTCACGGTATCCATTAATCTCGAGGAACACATGCACTTAACTATGGCAACAATGGCAAGCGGTTGACCACAGCTGCGTCAGATTAGGCCAATCTGGGAATCGAACGCATACTTCAGCGCATTAAGCACAAGAGCTAGCCAAGGACAAAATTTGAATCAATATTTCTCATTTGTTGTTTAATGACGTTTTTGAACAATCTGCAAACATAGGCTAAGTTGGTAGCAACTCTTATAATTATGAAGTTTTTCCAGTCCCTTTTACTGAGACAGTGTATAGCTTTAGTAACATGATATTGCAGGAGATAGTTCGAAACTATCAAACATACATGAAATTACCAAACTACTGACGGCGTCAAGATTTTTTCGTCGATCTACAACAAATATGACTCAAGGCAAAAAGCTTGAAAATTAATATTATATATAGCTTGGTTTGGTTACAGCAAAAATTGTTAGATAGAATAAGGTACGTTAGTGGTCGCGTAAGGTACTTGATTGTAGTAAAATTTAACTTTTGGTAAATAAGTAAATATTTTTAAATTCACAAAAAATACTCTGACTTTTGCAATGCCTCATGAGAAAGTCCAAAAGTACTTTTTTGTAAATAAAACACTCGACAAACTTCTGACTTATTTTCAAACGACCAAAAGATGAATTTCGATTCCATATTTAGAAGCTTAAAAATACCAACGAGGCTGTTGCTGATTGCAACAAACAAAGAAATATTAAAGAGCCAAGAAAAACCCATTAAGAAAAACTTCATATTCAATAAACTGCTATTCATTGAATAGCATTCAATAATAAATTACAAAGAATAGCCCTATAAATCTACTAATTCTAAAAAGAAAATTCAAATATTTTTTATTGAGTTGTACTTGGGTACTGTATTGGAATATTTTGTTTACTAGGCTATAGATAACAATTAATTTTTTCTTTATTTTTCATTTTTAAATAAAATCTTTAAATTAAACAAAAGTTTTAAAGTTTTAAGGAAAGATTAATATATAACTGCTCGCGGCATTTAAAAAAGCAATTGAAAAGAGCTTTAACAGCAGTAGACTGAATGGAATTGGAAAAAGCTCAAAAAAAAAAGTATTCTTTTTTGATCATGCTTGTCTACTCTATGGTGATCGCATCCACATTAATCGCCTCGTTTTTATTTTACTTAAGTTTTGTTATTTGTTAATTTGTTATTTTACATAAGTAAGTTTTGTCCAAAAAACAAAAAGAATTGGTTTATTTGTTATTTTACCGAAGTAAATCTTGTTCAGTTTATTTCCTATTTGTTTTTATATTAGACTTGTTTAGAAGAGATAATGCTAGATGTCAGTTGTCACTCTTTCGATATAGAATATGAAGAAAAATTATTGGTTGACTTAGCTTTTATTGACAGCGTGACGGTTCGGCAAATAAAGTTACTCCAAAAGATTTTTTTTACAAAAAATTATAAAGTTTTCGTGCAATCCGCCTTTTTTTTATGCAAGCATTTGCCGTCTGATTGTTCGTGAAAGCAACATTGGGTGTATGTCCGTGCACATGAGAATCAAGCCTAGTTGATGTCCAATCTTAAACTTGTTAAGTAGATAACACAGCTTCTCATATATAACTTGAACAAACAAAAAAAAATATTTTTTCTACTCCCTCATCCAAGCTTATCACACAAAAGCTGTTACTTAGATCATCGTCTTTAAACTGATTGTTTTTTAATCCTGTTTGTTATGTTATCAACGTTGCATAGCATAATCAAGTTCTTTTGTACAACGCAACTCCACTATCATTTGAGCTTATTCCTATTATAATGTTTTGCTCTTTTTTGGTTTTGTGTTGCTGACGTTTTCACACACTAAGCTTTTCCCAGTCTTTTTTAAGTTAGTTTTGATTTGAAAGTAGTGTTGCTTGTACCATTGATCTACCTGAGACAAGTGTTTCAGGTTACAAAAATGCCTTTTTTTGTGTTTGATGACATCTTTTAATCAAAATAGCGTTTGATTGTTTTACATACTGTCAAACTTGTTTTAGTGTGTAGCGCTTTTTCGAGGTCCCAAAAGCAAATTATGTTTGTTCCTCCAATTAAAATTCTGACATTTTTTTCAACTAAAGAAACAATTTGTCTTCTGAAAAACTACATTACATATTTTGCAAAATTCAGAATTCAAATCCATTTACGCCTCAAGCAAAAGAGGATTTCGGCATGTTTGTGATTGACTATTTGAGTTAGCATATTTCTCGACAAAAAACAATTTTTTTCGATGAAAACTATCCCATAACGCCAGGGTTGTAACGTCTTCAATTTATTTTTAAAGATATTGATTGAGTCGGACTTGAGTTTATTTGAAAAATCTTAAAAGAAGTCGGATTTGTCACGAGTCCCCAAATCAACTGATGGCTGGGACTTGGCTTGATTTCAGATGATAATGATTCGACTCGGGACCCTTGCTTCCAAAAAAATATTTACAACCCAGGTGATATCATACCTTAATTTTTGGTTAAAAAAATTCTTCAAAATCAAAAGAGGATAAAAAGAATCAAGATAAGAAGTTTAAAAAAAAATACCAGGTTATAAAAACTATTGGAAATAAAATTTGTCATAAACTCGGAATCGAAAAAAGATTTGAGATTCAATAAACTTGAATTCGAAAGATTTAAAATTTGATGAACTTTAAAGGCTCAAAAAACATGAGTTTGGTGGAATTAAACTCGGACTTGACTTGAGTCATGGCTCCCTAGAAATCGGACTCGACACCCACTCGAAAGTTGTTGAGATCGAACTGACTCGAGTCCTTAAAATGTTGGATTTGTTACAGCTCTGCATAGCACAGAGTTTCTTTGAAATAGATCTGAAAATTTAAACAGGGTGAATTTGCTGTTTTTTAAAACTTTGAGTGAAATTATCGTAGTTCACTGTTATTTATTACTTTATATTCTTTTTTTGAAAGCTGAGATATTTGGAATTCGAAAAACAAAAAAAATTTTGTTACTGAGAAATTACGTATGAGCAAATAAGCAACAAACTTATAGGGAAAATCTTTTGATAGGCAAAAGCGGCCGAACCTTTTAAAGATTTATTTATGTTGGAAACAGATTCACACTTGACAAAGACTCAAAAAACTTTAATTATGCTCCAAAAATGTCCAAAAAAACTACTTTGAGCTGTAATCGGAGGTCACATGAGATCAAGATCCAAAAGGTTATTGCAAGATTTTTTACAGTGAAAGCTGCAGCAAGTTGTGAGCATTGCAATTAGCAACTTTAATTGAGAAAATTTTGCAATTACAAAAAATTGCATCTCTGGTTTCAATCAAACAACATATGTATGGTGTCGAGTAGGATTTCCTATTTCCCAGTTTTGAAAAAAATCAAACCCAATCCTAGAAAAAAAAAACCGGGAATTTTAAATATTAAACACAAAGACTAAAACATGTAAAATCAGCAAAGCAAAAATATATTTAAAGTTAATTTACTAAATATAAACAAGTTTTTTAAAAGTAAACAAATTAAAAACAATACTTAACACATCGTCCTTAACATCAGCGATTTTCGTATACAAAGTAAACTTTGCGAGAACGGCTGAGGCAACAATGTAATGACAGTGATAAAACAAATAAACCAAATGGTGAAATTGAAATATATCCGTAACATTTCTTTTTGTAAAGGTTTTAGTCAAATATAAAACAAAAAAAATTATATGATTATACTTAGCTTTTTTATATTTTTTATCTGAAAAAAGCGGAAAATTTTGTTGCTAAAGGCGGAAACGGAAAATGAAAAAAGACTCTAAATCCCTTGGAATTCCGGTTTTCAACCCTAGTGTCGAGGTCTACGATTCTTAAAAAAAAAGAATAAAACGTGATCTACAAAATACTTTTAAAACTGAAAGGAAAAATGATTCATTGGTTCGTCGATCTGATGTTTAGTCACAAATTCGTAAAACAAACGCTCGCAGCATGTGATGAATGCTTGACTGTGTGCCAGCTTAACCCTGAAATTCAACGTTTATCGATATGGCGTCAGCTTTCCTTGAGTGATTCGTTTTTTAAATTGTTCGATAGTAGTGATTACTATAGCCTATGTTTAAAAAAAGGGTTAAAAAAACAACATTATTGTGATAATTTTGCCGATTGGTTTATGAGCAAGATAAAAGTGTAAAGCTCATCACATAACTTATTATTTAACAGAAGCGCTGGAAAGCCATTTTGTCAGGGAGACAAAATTAAAAAAAAAGACACCTTATTTTTTAAAAAGGCATACAGTTTTTTAGAAAGATTTTTGCGCTGAAAACGGCCGCGATGCCATTCCTTATCGCGACCGTTGACAGTGCGCAAAACTTTTATGGTGACTAAAAAAGTCATCACTTCCGATCAATGTCTAAAATCTCCATTTTTGTCCCAAATTGTATAGGGGTAAAGACCAAAAAAAAGGGTCATCACTTTCAATCGAGTCAATGATCTCTACTTTTTTCCTAAATTTAAGGCGCAAACAAAAGCCAAAATAAAAGCCTTCACCTTCAATCGATCTTACATTTTGGTCGAGTTTTTAAATGCTTCTGTATCTGCCTACATGTACCCTCCCTGTTTAAAAAGACAAGGGGGGCATTTGAAAGGGTCAAAAGAGCAGGGCAGCAATTTAAAATTGCCCTCCCTACTTGCCCTCTTCCTGCGCCCCTGTTGTTTGAGGAAAATAACACATGAGGAAATGAAGAATTTTTTCCGATATGGTAGAGGTGCCTTAATTAGAAATCAACATTACAATTTTCGATCACATTCAATATTAATCTTTTTTCCGTTAAAAATAATCCGTATGCAATACTACATTAACTTTATCATGTGATTTTTAATTTTGACACGATTAATTTGGAAAAATTTGTCACAAAAACTATTGATTACGCTTTTTCTTGAAAGAAGGTAATTACGTCGACACTTTTTTGAAGCACTGAGACTTTAAAAAAGATCTGCCTAGTTGTATTCACAATGTCTTTGATTACCGAGTAAAAAGGGAAAGCGGCATTAATTATTAATAGGTCATCCTTATTTCGACCTAAACACTTTTTAATATTATTTTTGGATTATTTGAGGCCTAAAAAGTTGGACTATATATTAACTTAGGGATATTGGCATATCATTTTTATTATCGAAATTTTTATGTGCATATTTTTGTTAAAATGTTGCAGAAATATCAGTTTACTTTGAGCCAGTACAGAAAAGCTGCAACCTCATTTTGCCCAACAGTTTGCTTAGACCAGGGATCACCAAACTTTTTTAAAAAAGAACCAGATAACTGTGAGGACTAGCGATAGCGGGCCGAATACAAAGTACTGTATGAAATTTTATAAACTGAATAATGTCAAGTATAACAAACAAAATCAATACAAAAAATTAATTTAGTGAGATTATGAAACTGTCGTTTATCTCTGAGTATGTCATCAAGATTTGGTCTGGTATTGGTGCATTCGAACAAGATAATCGCTTTCATACGTTCATCAGTCAATCTCGATCGATGCTCTGACTTCACGTATTCCATTTTTGAAAATGTTTGCTCACAAACATTTAAAGTGATTTCAAAAAAGTATAATTCCAGCAAAATCTAATTATTAAAAAATACTATCAATGAATGTGTCTAACCGTTCAAGATAATTACTAAGCTGTTTAATCTGTCGATCCAGTGATTAACTGAAAATAATTTAGTTACCAAAGCGTAAACCACATGGCTTAACTAAACGCTGGAACAGATAGCTTCCAGCGAGCGACAGCCTACTGCGAAGAATCATTAGCTGATTTATCTGTAAGGCACTGTCATGAATCACGGTCGGAAACAGAAAATATAAAATCATTTGGTACCTTTCGTGTGTCCTGGCAACTGAAAATTTTAAATTTATTTCTGTGTTACTATAAACCATTGCATTTAGCTTCTTTGAGATAACATGCGGCGGGCCGGAAGAAATAATGAAGCAAGCCGTAAATTGGTGACCTTGGTTTAGACAATCCAATATTGTCTCGTGAATAGTGATTTGCGTTTAGAAAACCCCTACAACGTTACAAGGGCGTTCTCCGTAGCATGCGTCCACAAACTTTAACATGCTACAGTAATTTAAAACTCAAAGAAATGCATTTGTAGCAAATACGCATGCAATGACTCGTTTTCAGTTCCTGCGCATTTTTATTATGCGGACAATCTCTACCTTTACAAAGGTTTCAATGAAAATTTTTTTCCAAAATTAATATAGATCAGGGATTCTTAAATTGGGGGTCTGAAAGTTTCCAGAAAAGACACAAAGCTGGCTGACTGTTGTGCAACATGTAAAATTTGAATGTGCTAATTTAGGAGTGGGCCTAAAATTTTACAAATGACATCGGCATAGCACATTTCAGAAAGTTTATGTGATTATTTTCGAAAGTTCTGAGTGTATAGATGGTGGAAATGGATTATTCAAACTGCTTAAAAAAAAAAGTAAACAAAAAACTATCTTTTCGTAAGAAAAATTTGGTAAGACAAAATTTTGATAAAATCATCTTTAAGTAAAGCTCATCAAACGTTAGGTAAATTACATTTATTAAGTAAAGCTCATTAAACGTTAGTGACAGTTTGAGCTGATGATGTACTAAAGCTGAGAAAAAAATTACCGGACTCTTCTACAGGGTGACCCAAAAAAAACGGGCCCCAACTCTAATTAGGCTCCGTTTCTTAGTGTTTTGTCCGAATGAAATGAAACTTTGGCCATAACTAGTTTATTATATTCAAAACATCACATCAAAACATTAGGGTCTTTGGCCTTTTTTTCTTCGTTCTACAGCATGTGTTCTAGATGGCCTCCATTTAGCTCCGTGCATTTCTTGAGGCGCAGCACGAAGTTGTCCATGGCGTTTTTACAGACTGAATTGGTAATGGCTCTCATCTCCTCCCTGATGGCTTCCTTGAGTTCCGTGATGGTTCTGGGTTTCCCTGCGTAGACTCTGTCCTTAAGATAGCCCCAAAGAAAAAAATCTGGGGGGCTTAGGTCAGGGCTATGGGGTGCCCACTCAAAATCAGACTTGAGACTGATCACTCGGCCTCCGAAGTTCTCTTTCAGCCAATCTCGGGACAGGTTTGAGGTGTGAGAACTTGCTCTGTCTTGCTAGAACCAGAACTTGCTCATGAGCGACGGGTAGAGGGTTTGGAGCTCACTCTTGAAGGTTTTGAGAACCTCCACATACCGCTCCTTGGTGACTGTCACTGCTGCGCCAGATTCTCGATGAAGATTGGTCCGATGATGCCTCTGGCCGAAATTGCAGCCCACACCGTGCACTTAGAAGAGTGCAGGGACTTGGTGGCTACTTTATTGGGTCTAGAGGACCCCCAGAAGACATTTGTCTTGGAGTTCGCCTTTCCGTCAAGATGGAAGTGGGCTTCATCTGAGGTCCAAAGGAGGTTAAGGAAACTTGGTGTCTCCTCGATCTTCTCGAGCATCTTGACTGCCATAGCGCTCCTCTGCTTCTTCTCTGAGGCTGTAAGAGTCTGCAGCGTCTGTATTCTGTATGGGTAAGCCCTGATATTGTTCACCAGCACTCTCCTGCAAGTCTCACGGGACATACCGAGGGACTGACTTCGCTTACGCACAGAGCGTTTCGGACTCTGCTGGAGAGACTCTCTCACACTTTCGACCAGCTTGGCTGTTCGCTTCTTGGGACGTCCCGAGTGGCTTGGACGGTTCTCACTGGCAGCGTTGAGGTTTTCCACGGTCCCTCAAGGAAGCCATTACCAATTCAGTCTGTAAGAACGTCATGGACAACTTCGTGCTGCTCCTCAAGAAATGCACGGAGCTAAATGGAGGCCATCTAGAACACATGCTGTAGAACGAAGAAAAAAAGGCCAAAGACCCTAGTGTTTTGATGTGTTGTTTTGAATATAATAAACTAGTTATGGCCAAAGTTTCATTTCATTCGGACAAAACACTAAGAAACGGGGCCTAATTAGAGTTGGGGCCCGTTTTTTTTGGGTCACCCTGTAATAAGCTAAATTAAATTACCCAATGTAATAAATCAAAACATAAAGAAAATATCAATTTCTTGTTGTTAATTTTTGTTTTGTATACTATTTTTGTATTACTTTTGATAAAAATTTTTCATTGTATTAACTAATATTTGGGTTTAATTAGTGGTTCGGAATTAGATTTCTATTTTTAAAAGATTTTTGATCTGAATGTATTTTTCCGATTCCTTTTGTCTCAATATTCTTGACAAAGGCTCTGTTTTTTAAAGAATGTTTGTTGTTTTTGGCAGTCAGTTGTGGCTGATTTCCCACAAATTTTAGAAAAAGTTTTCATTAATATAACGTTAATTTAAAAAAATTATTTTTTGGTTTTAGGTTTAAGACCGGTTTGAACCTAATTTCTTAAACGAATAAAAACATTTACATAATATTCGATGCGACTTATCAAATTCAGGTTAATACTACAAATTTATTCAGGTTCTTGAAATTAATTTCAAATGAGAAGTCTTTTCACCGTTAGCTCTACTGCCTTCATCACAGCTAGACGCCTTTTTGAATGCACGGCATGGCTGTTGCCAGACTTAGCATCACATATTAAAAGAAGTAAATCAAGTTCAATTGCAGCCTATAATAATACGCTTATTATAGATGCAACACAATAATACATAATAATACGTTTGTTATACTTAATGCAAACACAACGTAGCATTTTAAACAAAATAAATATACACAAAATTACAATTAAAAATACTGCATGTCTTTAGTCGCGGTCAATAATCGTTGATAAATCATCTTCTCAATAGTTGCTTGTAACGAACAATAACTTTCCGAGACAAAATCAACAAAAAAAGGAGTTATCTAAACTTGTATTAATATAAGCACTCAAATGTTGGCAATATTTAAAAGTTAAACTTTGTAAAGAAAAGCTTTTAAAAAATTTAGCATTAAAAATTATGACACAGAAACATCTTTGCAAATTTTAGTTATGAAAAAGTTTGAAGTTAAGATGCACAAATTTCATAATGGAATTTTGTTTAAGAAAAGCAGACAGGCTATTTTTTTACTAGGCATTTAAACTTTCACAAATTAAAGTAAATTTTGGAGTCTAATCATATGAGCTGAAGAACTTCTATTCAACCAAGTGTCGATTTGAAATTGGTGACCTTTATGATAAAATTGATTGGCTGAGGCATGCTAACACGTGACCGAAGAACTTACCAAGATTGAAATTGAGCTTGGATTGTAACCTTTCTCTTGATTGTTGTCACGATTTTGTAATGATGAGTTTAATTTTAAAAGCAAAAAAGAGGAAATGATGATTTGACTGCACTTGTTAAACATGGCGTCGGAAGAAAACAGAAAAGTTGGGACCCACGTATTTTTAGAAAGATATCCATTAATAAAATTCAATTCAAACAATTTTCAGTTTAAAAATTTAGAAAAAAATAGGCCTGATTGATTGAATAATCATGAAAAAACGAAAAATCATAATACTATTTGCCATTTTTTATTTAATAAACCGTCTCTGAGATGCCACAATTGATGTTCTTTGTGCCAGATTGAAATTTTAAATTGGAATTTTAGTTTTTTACGAAATGATACAAATGTAATTTGGATCCAATTGCTAAGACAATCAGGCAGAGGAAGGCAACCTTTATCGTTTTTCCCAAAAACGAAAAGCATGACAAGGGTAGAATTAGAACCGCGGTCATATCGATCACGATAGCTCAGTGTGCTAACACTCTGACGCACGAGCAGAAAGACACAAATTCGATGCTCAATCAAACCGAATAATTTTCTGTTGTTTCTTTGGAAAAACCACTTTGCAAAAAATTTCGAAATAGCCTGGAAAATCATGCCTAATTACCTACAAAATGACTTTGCTTAAAACAAAATCCAGGTCAATATAAATATCGGAAGAAGAATGGTGGAAAAACGTGCGTTAGCTTTCACAAATAGAGATAAGCTATTTTGACGTTAAGTAAAACTGAAAAAACTGCAAAACATTAAAGATTGTAATCTTTGCAAACCAATGTTTCGGCGGCATGTGTTTTACATAACTTACTGCTAATACAAGTTATTTGGCCATTTGCAAGCTAAAGATGAGTTACTGGTGTCAAACATTGTCTAGCTGCCCTATCTTTTTCCCAGTCAATAACTCTGATGTCTGAAATCTGATGTTGGCTTAACGCCATTGCTGCCAGCATCTGATTCTGGCAGTGCAGCAGCTTGGAGTAATAAAAGAATAAACAACTTTTCTGACACCAAGTTTTCTGACTTTGTAACTCTGTAGCACAGAGACCTTCAGACATGTTTGCATTCAAAAAACCACGATTTCTATACGGTCAACCAACAAGAGTTAATCCTACTACGTTTAAATTACAAAACCATGACGTGTTTAATGTTAAAAAAGTCGAGATTAATTGGAACCTAACACTATTTAGTTTTTTTCGTGGTCTATACCTTGGGCAGCAAAAAAATTCGAACCTTTTTAATTTTAAGAAAATTTAAAGCACTTGCTCAGCAAGATTACTACAAGTGCTTGGGTATCCGAATAGCGTATTATTTTTGGATAGAAAAAAACTGGAATCCAGACCGTTTTATCGCTTACTCGTATTGAATAAAATCGAAACGAAGCCAAAAGAACCGGTTAGTAGCTGGTAATGTTACGCGTAAATTAAAAAAACTTACAGCCTTACAAGAAGAAATTAATTTTTGTTTTACAGGCTTTGGCTACAAAAACTGTTCCGGATAAGTTTTGAAACAAACTACTACGTTTTTTACATTTTTTATCATTATTCATTGAATAAAGTTTTTTAATGATGTAAAATTAACAACTGTGAGCAAACTAAGGCCGGTTTCACCAATTAATCCGACAATTGTCCAAACAAATTTCTCTTAACTTAAATTTAATTTATAACTTTGTTTTCACTTGAACTTTAAAAATTTAACAAAGCACTCTTTGGGCTTTTATCCAGACAACCTGCCCAATTTTAAAAAACCTTCCATAAACACAACGATTTTGCTCACCCTTTATTCAAAATGATGATTAATGTTATTGGTCAATTAAATTATTTTTATTATATCGTATTGGTACGGTACAATGCATAACGTTCCTCAAGAAAGTCTTAAAAATGATTTTTTTGGCATTATAAATGTTTTATCATCACAAAACGTTGGCTTCGTCTTTAAACTTTCCCATTCTTTGTTCCAATAAAATTATTAATTAAATAAAAAGAGCGTGTGAATTGACATTGGACAAACAAAAATCTTTTATATTCAAAGTACCGACTAGAAATTCAGGAACTGTATTGGGTGAATATCACGAAACCATGTATTGTTAAAAAAAGACTTCCAAAACGTGCAAAGAAAATCACTTGAAATATTTTTTGTTAGTTTTTTAAAAAAAAGTTTTTCTTGCCAACAAAAAAAGCACCAGCATGCAAAGACATCTTTTGAGAACAAAATTAATCTAACTGCTTGTATCAACATTTATACTTTTGCTGCTTTTTTTCGTCTTTCCAAAAGCAATTGTTGTATTTTTGTTTTTAGTACACTATAAAAAAACTGCTTCGAAATCAAATAAATTTTCCAAAATTACGCAAACGTCATAAACACCGACTGCAGATTTTCAACTGCACAAGAGTATGGGACAATTAGAGCACCATAATCAACGCCATCTCGCTTCAAGTCTTATGTCCTTAATCCTATGTCCTATTATAATCATTAACATTGAAGTAAAATGTATACAGACTTTATTCACTTATAATCATAACTGCAGTCTATTAACTGCAGGCAGCAAATGATACAGTTTTGATATTATCAATTTGCGCAATTAAGACATTTAATACAACAATACCTAAATTAAAACGGATGAGTTTTCTTAAGCACAAAGTTATAAGAAACAAAATCCAAAAGCGAAAAAGGAAAGGCTGGCAGTAAAAAAAAAAGGCTGGAATTATTAACACGCTGGTTGCGATAACCCAGGCGGTGTGTTTGTAGTGTGGACGACAGGTTCAAACTTGTACATTTTCAGTGCATAACTTCGTTATTTTTGTATTACTTGCAGTTTCAAATAAATGTTTTGTTCTTATAGTTTTATAAATCAGAGCTTTTTCTAGCAGGTTGCATGAGTTATATCAAAGAATTTTTTAATTTGGAGTAGAAATATAGTTTTTTAAAAAAAAGTATGTTTTTTGTAGGCTTGTACCATATATGTACACATCGCGCGTCTGGAAAATTCAGCGTGAGCCTATATGGCGCACATCGCGACCAAAGTGTTAAAACCCCCAAAATGCAGACAGTTCAATAGATCAGGTTTTGATACATTCACTCAACCACCACGTCAACATCTCTCTGAGACCCTAAATACGGCAATATTTATTACCGTACTTCTTTCTAGTTTGGGTTTTTGACAAAAAACTAAAATTATAATCATATCCTTTCAAAAAACTTTTGACCGGAAAACAGTATCTTTGTTCTCAAAGGTGACGGCGCCACTGCTTTTCAACACAAAAATTAGGCTAATAGCGATGCAGTTTTATCGTTTTTTTTAGAACAAAGTTAATATTTAATCAAAACAAAAAAGTGTTACTTACATTTCACTAAATATTTGGCTTTCAAATAGAAGTAAAAGCTTTTTTTAATCTTTACTTTCGTAAAATAAAAAAAAAAAAAAAACTTGCCCTTTCTAAAAAAAAGAATGTTTTTTCGAGATTGAGTAGGGTTGAAAGAAAAAGCTGAGGTGGATCTCGATCGCAAGCACAGGCCGCTGTGACCGTTTTATAAATAGTCTAATCATATCATGTCTGCTGCTGCCCGGCAATTTAGAAGAATAAATAGTCGCCTCCTTGTTAATTAAAAGTCATTTGAGTCATTTTATTTTACTCGACTTTTAGCACAAAAGTTTTGCATTTACATGTTATCGACAAGTCATTACATCTCTGTAACCTCAAACACATTTATAATGTAACAATTAAAATAATCTATTAAATTATAAGTACCCTTCAAAAGCTATGTGAATAATTTGATCTTTGAGTGAAATCATTGCATTATAAGCTACTTTACACTTAGCATTACTTTGAAACGAGCGTCTATGTTTTACTAATACCTAAAGCCGTTCTCTTGATTTGAAAGGTTAGCTCTTTGAAGTTGAAAACGTTTTTAAATTAATTTTATATTTTTTTAAACAGTTTGAACAAACTGAGCACGAAAGCATTTTATCGATTTTTTTTTAGAAAACTCATTCTGGCAACTAAACGGCTTCCAACTTAAACAAGCACGAACTTTTATCGCTTTCATCGAAAACACGCTATTTACCGTAGATACTCGACTATAAGTCGACCTCGAGTGTAAGTCGAGGTAGAAAATTTACTAGATTTTGAAGAAAACTTGTTTTTTTTATTTTTTTTGTTGACCCGTCTATAAGTCGAAATCATTTTATCTGTCAAATTTTTCTGAAAAAAACCTCGACTTATAGTCGAGTATCTTATATCTAAATATAAACCAACTTAAACAAAATACTATATTGTTGGTAACAAAAATAATTCCTGAATTTGTTAATAGCAAAATACTTTTAGGCCTATCCTGGGTTTTGCCAGTCTACAATTTGTAGAAGAAGTATGGGATAGATAAAGTTATAATTTTTTTCTGTTTCGGTTGGAATACTGGACAAATCATTCATGCTTGTCATCACGTGTTATCGCGACGTCTTCTTGTACTCGATTCGCAGAAACCAAATATAACAGTTGTAGATTGCTTGAAGTAAAAGATTTTGCTTCCCAAAGCTTTTCATCTGACACTCTTCAGGGGAAATCGTCAGAATGAAGTAGAATTGAAACCGAACTAATTTATAAAGGAAGAAAGTAGAGTTCTCATTGGCTGAAAGAGTCAACCAATGAGAGAAAGGTTAAGAAATTTTGAGAGAGTATACGAATTCTTTTTGCTTACACAGAAAAGGATTGAGAGATTTAATGAAAGTACTTTCATTAAATCTCTCAATCCTTTTCTGTGTAAGCAAAAAGAATTCGTATACTCTCTCAAAATTTCTTAACCTTTCTCTCATTGGTTGACTCTTTCAGCCAATGAGAACTCTACTTTCTTCCTTTATAAATTAGTTCGGTTTCAATTCTACTTCATTCTGACGATTTCCCCTGAAGAGTGTCAGATGAAAAGCTTTGGGAAGCAAAATCTTTTACTTCAAGCAATCTTCAAATTCTGTACCACCAAATGTTTATAACAGTTGTCCACACAACTTAGTTGCAAAGTTTCAGTGAAATACAAAGTAAATCTACTCTAAATGCAGATATGCACTTTTTTCCTTGCTTTTGCAGGGCTAATACTAGATCCTTAAACATAACCGCACCAAACTAAAACATTTAGAGGGGGGCGGGAACAATTGAAAGAATTTTCTCGAAGATTGTTCGAATCATAATTTCGGAGCATTCTGACGATACGCCTAAATATTACCAAAATATTTCATGTAAAGACCTTTTTTATGTGATCTTTAGGCTTACTTGTTTTTTTCACTTGTACATAAAAAAAAGTAAATTTGTGCATGAAATAACTTGCATGTCAAAAAAAAACTCTAAATTACGTTAAATCTTGGTTGTACATTAAATCTTGATTGTACAAGTAATTCGTAGTTTTATTATAAGATAATAATCGGGTCGATACATGTATCTTTTTTCTCTTTTCGCCGACAGAATGACGTAATATGTTTTGTCCAAGCTTTGCTATCTCGAAGGTAGTAGAATATTTTGGCGCATTCGAGCGTATCGCTCTCTCCAGGGAGTTCTAGTTAAATCCCGCATATACTAGAATTTTCGTGGGCACGTGACTTTTATCTATATAAAGGCGATGCGTAACGAGACGATGTAGACGACGGTATAGACCGCGTAGAAAATGATACGGCGAGAGAGACGCCTAAAGCAAAAAAGTGTTGCCTTGAGAGAAGGTAGAATTTGGGGCGAGTGTTGAATTTATTTTGCGCCAGTGTTTTGAAGTTGTGTTCTACAGAGGTAGAATTATTTGTGTTGATTGAATCAAGTTATAGCGTTGATTTTGCTTTGCACTTTGGTAAAGCGTGGAATAGAATTTCGTCGGTCGTGATTTTTATAATACACTCGTTCTTATTAGAGACAGTGGTCTCTGTTTGTTGTGAAAAAGAATCTTCAACGAAACCAATCCGAGCTTTCGTTAAACCAACTGTACAAAAGCTTCAGGCTCATAGCAAGACTAATTCTTGAGCCGAAATAAAATAAAATTTGGACACAGCTTTGTTTCAGCGCAGGTATTCGGGTTACCTAGCTCAACTGGTCCTTGGGATTCCCGAACAAAGTCTGTGACATCAAATAATTTCTGGAAATTTGTGCATCAAGGTAGCATGAAGCAAACCAAATTAGTATTAATACCAGTATCTTTTATTTCAGTTTCGCCATAAAAAATATAGTAAAGTAGAAAATTTGTAAATAGTAGAAAGCAGAATAGAAAAAGGAAGAGCAACAAAACGATGAACGTTATGGCATGCAATCAAGATAAGAAACAATGTTTTTGTGAACAAGTCTGCATGGTTGCAGCACCTTTAAAATTATATTAAAAGTCAAAAAATTTCAAAGCAAAAGCTATCAATCCAAACCAAAAATTATACCGGTAGCTTACGAAAGATCCAGTGTCCTATAAAACAGCTTAATAATTCTAGTGTTAATACCACTAGCCATACGGTATATTTGATAAAGATATTGCAGTAGTTGTGGGAATTAATTAACTGTGGATCAGTTTTATGGTTGAATTGCATTATACAGGGGTGCCCATAAATAACCTTACACTTGTCATAATGATGAATTCATTTATTTATCACACAATTACAATGACGAATTTACTTATTTATATCACAATTACAAAATTTTCAATCCATTTGAATTAACAGTTACAATAAAATCAATAATAATCACTGTATTACATTAAATGTTCGAAGTGTTTATCTTCTTCACCGATACATTTCAAGCACCTGTCCTTTGTCACATGGCAAATGTTTTAATAGAGTTGCTTGTTCCTATTGATTTTCTGAATTTCTTCTCTGATTTTGACTCAATCATCTTACGTAAAACTGATGCGTCTTATGTACAGGTCACTATTGAAAGGGAGGTTTTAAACATCCAAAAGAAGGTGCGGCTTATACACGGGGGCGGCTAATACACGGGTATATACGGTACGTAGATAGCAAACTGAGTAAATAAAGTCTTCTAATATTGATTTATTGAAGTCAACAGTAATATTGCATTGTGCATTATGCTGAACTTTTACATACGCAATCATTGACGTAATCAATAATAATTAATTATAAATTATCAATTTTACTCTTTGGTGATATCAAGTGTACGGTTATTTATGGGCACCCCAGTACATCAGTCGGGAGTTGATGTACTTTCATGCATACTATGTTCCTGTTTTTATTAATGTTTGAGAATGATTCAAATTAATGTTTTGCGAGGTCCATTGATCATGTAAATCTAGTGAAGAAATTGGTAAATGTAAAAGAAAAAATACCATTTAGCAATTTTTAACTACAAATTGAAGATTATTTGAATACATTTTACGTGGTAGCGTAGCAGTACAAAAAGGGGGACAGAAAAAAATTGCCCTAAGACGCAAAATATTTGGGAAAAATTAGAATTTTTCCGGCACCGATGATCCAGATTAATGACCGAAAAACAACTACGATTCAATGTAAAGACCTTTTTTTGTCTTTACTAGTTTTTTTTAGATGTAAATAGTGCAGAAACAAATTGGTTGCGCCCAAATATTACACAAATTTAATGTTTTTTATTTTGATCTTTATAAGGGAAAAACTAATTGTTTCTGCTTCGCTTTTAACTAGAAAATTAGGTACAAACCAAAAAAAAGTTTTCACATTGAATCTATGTGACATTTGGGCATCTCCGTGAAATGCTACAAGATTATGATTTGGGTAAACGCCGAAAAAATTTGCACAAAAATGTGTTCCCCCTAAAAAAATTGTTTGGGCTGGTACGGTTAAGCGTGGTAGAAGTAGTTGATTTTAGTTGAATGTCTTTTTAAAAGCTTGTAGCTATCGCAATATTTTATGTAAGAAAGCAAATGAAACAACCTATTGTTCGACGTTGATGTCAAAGTAGCATCTGCTAATTATCTTTTTATGGATCTGAACCACTTGACCTGCATGAATGCGGAAATTACATTTATTAGACGTACCTTGAAGCTGATATGTCAAGGTATTTGCTATTTTTTTAAGTTCTTTTTTAAAATTGCTTTTAAAAATACAAATTGAAAATAAATTCATAAATCAAAACGTTAAAATAGAGTATCAACTTTAATGAAATAAGTGGCCTTTCAATTATTCCACTTAAAAAGTGAAAATAAATTGCTGATGAATAAGCCCTAAAAAAATAAGTTGGTGAAATTTTGTCTTATGGCCAGGTACCGTTCTGTTATCACAGAGATGGCGTAGAAATATAATAAATAAACACGTTTACGCTGAAAAACTACGTATAGTGTAGACAAGGCCTAAAATGGTAAAAAAATGCTCATAGCAGAAAAATGGTCTCGTTCGCTGTAAGGCAGACTCAGCGCGATACAAACTCGGTTTTAATGCCCAACGCTATCGGCATGATGTCCTTTTAACTGACTCTGGTTATGTTGTTAAGGCCATGGACGTTGCTGTTTCTTTCTTGGCAGTCTTTAACAAACACCTTTTAATTAAAGTCATAGTTATAAATAAATGGGCCTAACTATAAAAACTAAATGACAAATTTTAACAGACAGCAATATTTTGACATATGCTTGCCCTGCGTGAGCCGGTCTGGCAAGTTGCTTGATGAATGTCTTCAGTTTATTGCTCTCTCGTCCTATACAGTATTTGAGAAGTCACTTGCGTCACAAATTTTTTTTCTCTCAAAATTGATTGACATTTTGTATCATTGACAAAGAAATAAACACAAATATTAACGCAGACATGGCGAGTTTTCATACCATAAACCAGTGGTCACGGTTTGACAGCTAAAACAGAGAAAAACCAAGGTTCATCAACCCAAGACCGACCACATATTTTGTCAAAAATATTCCGAAGTAAAGCAGAATGAATTACAGTATTGATGTTTAGATAAACGTCACCAAAAGATACGTTTAGACCGAAAAAATAGGCATACCATATTTTCGAAGCAGTGAATCGGGACGTTCGTTAAAAGAAAAAAATTCGTCCCTGAAATGTAGTGATCTCCAAAAAAAAATTTTTTTGCTTTGAATCTGTCTCGGATTTCTTGATTTTTGTCTCTAAAAAGTAGTGTTCTCTAAACAAAAAAAGTTTTCACGTTGAATCTATCTCGGATTTTTTGATATTCATCCCTAAAAAGGTAGTGATCTCTAAAAAAAAGGTCATCGCTTAAAATTGGAAATACAGGGACAAGACCTAAAAAAACCGGGCTGTCCCGGATCAAACGGGATTTATGGTAAGCCAATATACTTTTACTGAATATTTAGATTAGGTCTATGCAGTTAAAAGTAATCTGAGTTCTCAATTAATAGCTAGTCGTTACCTGTATTTTTAAAAAAGCTTCTCAACTGCTGCCATACTATTATAAAATGCAGTCATTAAGGAATGTCCGATTTTGAAACGGTAGACATGAGTTGATTCCGAGTTACATCAAACCAAGAAGGTTAATCAGTTTCTCTCTTTGATGTTCACCTTTATAAGGTGAATGTTAAAAAATAATGAATAACCTACTCCTTGACTTGAACTCGGTGATGCACATTTAAGACGGAGAATGTTAAGGGAATGTATTCGCAAGTAAAATAAAAGCGATTCTCATAATTATCGTATTATTAAATCAGAAGAGGGAAAGCATGTTAAAAATGTCTTAAAAGGGCTACTTTCGAAAATCAAATATTTTAGCTCTTTAAAGTACCACCTTCAACTCTCCATGTTACTTGCAAGCTCGAATAGATTTGCGGAAAAAATGATTCAAATTAGTTTTTTACAAGATGGTTGTGCATTTTATATTCCAATCGCTGATTTGCAGATTTATAACATTACAAACTCGTATAATCATCAAGCTTACTAATGCAAGTGCACAGATCTTGAAGTAGAAAAGTAATTTTATTAAAACTAACACATCTTCATTACGCCGTAGCGACAGCTTGCGGTAACACAAAATTGAAAAAAACACAATTTTGCCACTTGTTGAAAAAACTCAATTGATATTACATTCACATAGCTTGTAGTATAGTAACGAACAGCTTAAATGAGTTTTTTTGACGGTAGCTATTCGTTGCTAGTTTAACACTGTGAAAAGTATTGCTGGACTGGGCAGTAATTATGACCACGGTACTTCCACTACACATTAAGGTTAAACTATGGATATTCGGATGTAAAAGTCAGAGAAATACAACACATTAATAAAAAATTAAACAATGTGCAACGAAACACTTGCTTCAAACAAAACTCTCCCTCCTTTCAATTACTTCAACAACTCCGAATTGTCTCCACAGGTCATTGCGTTAAGCAACTGGCAAAAAAACAGACTAAAGAAAGCAACTTTTACTTTCACAAACGTGCACAATCTCCTGTCAAACGTTACATCGGGGCAGGGGTTTCCCCACCATCCTCGTCGATCGCTTCCATTTCGTTGTCAGGTTCGCCTTGCATGGACTCAATTTTATCGAGCACTTTTCCCTCACCGGTGTCCATTTGCGGGCTGTTGTGGGGGGTCCGTCCAACATCGACACTGGATTTCTTGTTGTTGGTTTTTTTCGCTTCTTTCATCGCCTTCCATTGCTCGCGGTCACGAATATAGTCGGCCTCGAAGATTTTCTAAAAAGATGTCTCTGAATTTTTTTATACTTAAGCAAAGCACTGGCAGCTTGAAAATAAGTAATACCGCACGACTGTACTGCATTGCAGTGTAGATACAGTCTTCTATGAACAGACTTAATGTATTGAATCCTATCATATTTAACACTAACATCAACAAACTACAAACTATTCAGAACAACTCTCTACGTATTGCTCTTGCTGTACACGAGTGAATACATTCAACATCTACATAACAAAACCAGAATCATTGCAAACAGCACCCTATCTCAAACTTTATGCTACTTAACTCAAATAATGGACATAAACACATCACATCACCTCAAAGCGCAAATAGATCCAGCCAGAAAGAGGAAGACCACGATTTTTTACAGCAACGATCGCACTAACAATCAACATCGCCCATCCAGATACCAGGCATAATAGATGAAAAAAACTCAAGCACACACATAATACCATCATCTCATATCACTAGTTTTAAGAAAGAAAATAACTCAGACACATACGAGGTATACCGTATTTTCCGGGGTATAAGTCGAATTGTTGACCCCTAAAATTTTTGTTTAAATATCAGGGTCGACTTATATGCCGAGTAGACTTTCAGGGTACATTGAAAAATTATTTTTATTGAAAAATATTTATACATATACACTACATATTTACACTACAATTAAAATCTATCGAATTCATCTTCCTCATCGTCCGATTTAAACAGTTCTAACGTTTCCGCATCTGTAAGTCCCATCAGCACATCATCGTATGGGTCCTATTCTTCTTCGGCGTCAGCAGTATCGTCCTCGGCATTCATATCTTTCCATAACCAGTCGTCCTCCTCTCCGTCCAACGAATTCGAAATGCCGCACTTCAGAAAAGAATTTTCCACAATTTTTGCATCGATGGCTGCCCAAGCGCGAACTACCCACTCACACAATAAATCCAAGGGGGGTGCACGCATATTTCCACCCTTGGTGAAGGTTTTCTCTCCATCTATAATCCATGCACTCCAATACTGACGAATCAAGTCCTTGAATGGTTTATTCAGGCAAACATCTAACGGTTGAACAACAGATGTCAAACCACCTGGAATGACAGCTAAATCTGTATTCGTGCGCTTCACGTGGTCCTTCGACTTTTCAGTAACGTGGGCCTTGAACATATCCCACACCAGCAAACTCTTCGTTTTCATAAGACCTCCCGGTCGTTTCTTCCAGACTTTGTCAGTCCATAACTTCACGCCGTCTTCATCCATCCAGCCCTTTGGATGCACATGTACGATAACACCAGCGGGGAATTTCAGTTTCGGCATTGTCTTCCTCTTAAATACCACCATGGGCTTGAGCTTGGTCCCATCTGCCATGCATGCTAGGACGACTGTGAATCTTGTTTTCTCGTGGCCTGTTGTTTTTATCAGCACAGTCTTGGACCCTTTACTGTTAACTGTTCGATTTGGCGGCATATCAAAGTTCATTGGCGTCTTGTCCATGTTTCCTATGTTGGCCAAGGCGTACTGGTGCTCTACTCTCTTCTTAATTACATAGCGCTGGAAACTTATGACTTTTTCGTCCAGTTCTGCAGGGAGTTTTTGTGCGATCTTTGTCTTCTGCCGCATCACAAGGTCCTTCTTCTCCATGAACCTGGCACACCAGCTGTTTGTGGCTTTGAAGTTCTGACTCTTTTCTGGATTTTTTTTTGGTCCACTTCAGTGCATAAATGATGATGGCATTACGGGTTACTGGGAAACCATTTTGGCGATTTTCCATGACCCAATCTGTCACTTCGTCTTCCAGCTCTGGCCAGTTTGCTTTGCCACCTCGTCTTGCACATTTCGTCTTGGGCATCTTTCGTAGTTCTACCTCGGCTTTTCTCCAGTCTCTCACGAGTTTCTCGCTGATGGTGAATTCTCTTGCTACTGCACAGTTATTCGTCTTCTTCGCAAATTCGACCACCTTCAGTTTAAAACCAGCATCGTACTTCATTCGTTTTCTTGCAGGAGCCATAGTTGTTAAAAAATTTAAAAACAATATTTAGCAACTCCTTACTTGAAAATACCTGCAATAATACGGTAAATCTTGAAATACTGTTAGTCTAGAAGAAAGGGGGTCGACTTATACGGCGAGTATAGCTTGAAATTCTAGTTTTTAGGCCCAGAAAGTTAGGTCGACTTATCTCCCGGATAGACTTATACCCCGAAAAATACGGTACTTGACACACACGATAGCAATCTAAGAGCAAAAACAACAGAAAAACACTAAATCACTAGTCTGTAGAAAAAAGTCCTAAAAAAGCGGAATTTCATCCCAAAAAGAGTTTAGGTCAACTTTATCAGAGGAAAAGCGTGGTCCTAAGCAACCAACTATGGAAAAGGGAAACAACAGCAACCAGTATAATTATGAAAGAGAAATAATAACCGTATTCCAATTTTTGGAGAACTAGCAAGGACTTCCACCGAATAAATACTAAATATAAATTCTAATAACCGACCGAGTTACTGTAATGAACTGCGATTTACAGGAAAATTAGAATTAGATCGACGTCCGCTTACATTCTCCCAATATAGGCGGTTAAAAATGCTGTTAAAAACATATTACATCATTGCCTGACACAGTCAAAAGTGCAAAGTTTTCAGTACGAGCGTGGAATGGGGTATTCTCTGTTTTTTTTCTTTATTATTTTTTGCTTTGCTTAGTGTTTAAGCGCGGAAAGAAGTAAAAAATCAATAGAGCAAACAACGAATGCTCCATTCCATGCTCGTAGTGGAAACGGGCCTTCAGTCATCTTAGATGGGGTTTCTAAACTCGTTGGAACGGATGGAACCCTAGGTTAATTTTATAAGACTCTATGGGCCTTAATTCGAAAGTCAAGTGAAGAAAAAAAATCTTCACTCTTTACGTTTAAAGAACAATATCCGAACTTTAATTGACGACTTTTTCGTCTTCATTTATTTTTGGGAAAAATTTAATGCTGCAACCACGAGTTAAGACTTTTTTATGAATGTCCTTATCATTGGAAAGTTCTTGGGATCTTACAAATGACTTTGGATAAAGTGGAATGTAGATAGCAAATTGTTATTTTATACAAAAATCCTGTAGACTCCCTGGATAAGTCACTATGGATCCCCAGGTCAGAGACTCTGGGCTTAGGACTTGGTAATTATTTACAAATTCGTAAAAAAGAAGATCATTTATTGCGATTAACGGTCAATAAGACAAACGCTGGCTTAGCCTGGCTATTGGTTTTGACTCAGACTCACTGAAATGTGAG
Source organism: Diplosoma virens (assembly GCA_963680785.1). Taxonomy (NCBI): domain Eukaryota; kingdom Metazoa; phylum Chordata; class Ascidiacea; order Aplousobranchia; family Didemnidae; genus Diplosoma; species Diplosoma virens. The sequence goes on from OY796890.1 coordinate 19,476,953, forward strand.
AATTTGACCGGTCAGTGGTTACTATCTCACGTAAGCCACTGCGCATTGAAGTAATTTCTGTTAAGCAATAATAAAGATTACGAAACAAACAGTACGTTTAGGTGCAACTACTATTAATGTCTATGTTATTCAGAGTCGGATATCCGGAATAAAAGCATAGCGATCTACCATCTTCCAATTGCCACATCAAAACCTGGCAACTTCTTTAGAAAACAAACCAGAAACGAAACAGGAAGTTTCGAATAATATGACCTGTCAAATTCTGCCGGTTAAAATCGGTCAATAAATCACGTCAATCCTACGTTCGACTTCGCGCTGACGTGACTCGCGTCAGAAACTTGATTCTGTTGCGATTCGAATTACTTTCCAGCGTTTCTACTCGATTATCAAGCATGGCAAGTAAAAGATTAAAAAAAACAACTAAAAACAGAAATCTAACAACTAACTTCAACTTCTTCCTGGTTGATCTCTTCGTCGGTTCGAAGTAAATGAAGAAACGTGCCTCCAGGAGTTCTCCGTCGATTGCCCTGAAAATTTTAATCTCCAATTCAATGCCGCTACTCTTATTTACTAGGGTAAAAAACAGATTTAAGCAAGGATGTTTTTCCGAGAATTGAAAGACGGAAAAATGTCCCACAAAAAATCTTACTATTTTCTTAACAAATTAAATTCTGCTTTCAATGAATTAAATAAACTCGTTTTAATATCAAATTCCTCTTACCTAAAACTAGCAAAATATTTTTTAAAACAGTTAAGAAACAACTACAATAACGAAATCATTTCCAAGCACCTGTAGCGTCATCAGTCCACCATTGAGTTCAAGCACCTCGGTTTTATTATAAAGAAACAAAGCTCGCTCCACGCCGATGCAGCGAACCAAAGCTCGGATTAAATCTCGTTTTTTCTCCCATAGTCTGGAAATACAATTAACTAGCAACTCTATACAATAAAGTAATCTTGATGTTTTTTGCACGTCTTATTAAAGATATATTCTACCAGGTAACATTAAAAGGATGTCAAGAGGCATCGTTGCTAAAGCGATGAAAATCCGTGAAAATGAGTGGGCTAGGTGTTTTCCTACAAACCGAAAACCTTTTTCAGGAGAAATTTTATTTATGTTTGTCTGGCTCATTCAGTAAAGGAAGATTTTAATCAGCTTTATGAGCATCTTTGCCATCCATTAAATGTTGCACAGCGTGAGGTCAGCCACTATCAAGCGGACAGGGTTAGGGTTAGGGTTTAAGACGGTAGACCTCAGGCTAAAGTAGCACCCTAACCTGCATACGTGACCTGTGCACGTGATAGTGGTAGACTTCATGCTATATAAACTCTTCTGGTATGTACAAGCTTTCTAGCCTATGCTGTTTGTGATACTCTAAATATATGAAATCGAGACAGCACATGGCAGCGACACTTCAGTCGAAAACAACTGGTACAGGCTCGAAGGTGCAAATAAGCTGCTCTTCGGGCTTACATTCTCAAGCAGAGTCGGGTAGTCAGCACCACCAACAAAATATAAGGTGACCAGTCAAAACCACAGTTATTCTTCCACGGGTTTTAACCGAGGAATGATATTTCAGCACTTTTCAAATATCCAGTTTAGTTGTCACGCCAAAAAAAAACTACAGTTACCATCTCAAGAGTACAAAGTCAATCTAATTTCCATCTACACGAACCGAAATAAAATTGTAGAAAAATTCAACAAAAGCCTTTCTAAAGGTTAAAACCATCAGGGTCTATATCAATTGTCAGTTACTTTATCTCTAGAACTATTCTAGAATCACGGCCATTGGTTGGAATCCCGAATTGAATCACAGCAAAAACTTAAGAAATAGTGTAAAATCGTGATAATGTTGTACTCAAATAATAACAGCTGTAAAAACAAATGCAGATGTAAGAAGTATCACTGTTTACCTACTAAATTGCACTTTTACGGTTGTAATTTGAAACACATTTTTTAATTTGTTGTTATTTGCATATCATTTATTTTAGGCCAAAATACTATCAATTAAGACGTGGTCATAATTTTTTTTGGCTTGGTATAATAATTTTTTGGCTTGTAGATCATTTTCCAGTAAATATTTATGGATTGATGAATCTAAAATAGGTGGAATAAAGCGGTCCGATTAAGTCAGTGATGAGTATAAAGACTGGTCGTCACTGAAACAAGTCGAAATTTAAGATCAAGAATGATCGAAATTGTTCTGCGCGTCGCAGGAAATCTAGACGCTATATCTACAGTTAAACTATTTCCTAGTACTTCGACTACTGCAAAAGCTATCAAAACTAAAAGAACAAAACAAGACCAACCTGTAAGTTAGTTCTTCCGCTACTTTGTCTTCGGAATCATTCTTTGAAATTTCTTGTTTTTTGTTCAACACTAATCGCTGTCCGGGTTTTGAGCCAGGAAACATTCCTGTTTTCACTTTCTTCGGACGTTTTCGTTTTAATTTCGGGGCAGAAGGATCTTTACAAGTAGAGATGATCATCAAGTAATGATAATGAGTATATTTTATTTAAAAGCTAAACGCTTAAAGTTTTTTCTTTGCTATATCTTGAATAAGTAATTTACGATATTTGAAACTGCGTGGCTGCATTATCTCTAAAGATTCAGATCAAAGCAAAAATACCCTGCACTTTACTTCAAGGCTGAAATGTAACAAACTAAAAAATGCTTTTTGAAGATAACATTTTTGTAAAGAAATTAATTGAAGACAAAAAAAATCTTCATTTTAATTTGACAAACAATTCCTATTGAATCCTAATCTTTTTTCATTGAACATGTGGTCGTAAAACCTTTAAATTGAAGATGACACAACAACAGCATGAATCAAACAACTAAAATTTGCTGCGGGTTGTTTGACGCTTTTTTTCGTGGATGCTGTAGTGTTCGCCTGCCCCAAGACTACTATTAGCCATATGAAAAGTGAAAGAAATATGACAGAGCGGATAAAAGAATTATTAAAAAAAATATATATAAGCAGTTCAAAGGTAATTCCATCATACCACTACAAACAATGAAGGAATTTCTGGGCACATTGCCGATATTAACACCTTGATTACAACATGATGAAATAAATTTTTTTTGTTTATACCTTTTACCAAGTTTCGCGTGTTTATCTTGTCGCAGTGATTTTTCCCTCATTTTCATAATTTAAAAAATAAAAATTTGCAATAATTATCCCATGGCCGGCTTTGTCTTGAGAGTGAATTTTTATCAGTTTGTCTCCAATTATGATAACTTTTGACGGGTAAGAATTGAACTGGAAAGGGTAGCAAAAATTGCTGAAACTTAATGATTTTGACCGCGGTAGTTTTTGAATTACCGGGGCTAAAAATAACATTACTTTTTCCTACATAATTACGCAATAAAAGGCAATCAAAGGACAGAAGCGGAAATTCTTGCTGATGCAAACCAAAAAGACGATCTGTTTTATATTTACCAGGCTATTGATGAAACGTCAAGTGACAAAATATGGTTGGCTCGAATTATCGCGACCTGTTTCTATTTTGTGAACAAGAAAGTTAGTGAAACTTATTTCACATGCAGCGCTTTTTTACCGAATTGCTACACTTGTCACGCAAACTAGGCACGGATACAAATTAAAGAATTTCTTTGGTAATTACAAACAAATTTTCTTTTGTTATAATATTAGTGGTTGAACTAATAATTAATTAAATAATTTAACAACCGAAAAACTTAAGGAATTATCAAACACGACGTTGACAAAAAACGACTTAAAACGTCAATTTCACAATGTCAAACTTCATTCATAATGTTGGTTTTGGCCTCGTTAATTTATAGTTGATTTTTCATTTTTACAATAATTTTAAGAAATGAAGGAAACTAAACCACTTAAAATGAGAAGTACCAGACTCGAGTTCTTGTTAGGGCTCGTTTCCACTACGAACGTGAAACGGTTTATTCTTTGTTGGTTTTATTGATTTTTTTGCTTCGCTCAGCGCTCGCTTAGATCTTAAGCGTGGAAAGATAATAGAAGAAACAAAGAGTGCTCCATTCCACGCTCGTAGTGGGAACAAGCCTTCAGAGCTCGTCAGCGGTGCATATCTCACTGAGATTCGAACCGAATAGCTGTTGTCCTACAAGTAGGAGACAACACTAGACCATTCAGCCGGACAACGACTCCACTTCAAGTAACTTGCATGTTTCCCGGCTCGAGTTTGGTGCTTCTCATTTTAAATGGTTTAGCTTCTTACATTTATTATCTACTACTCGTAAATACCTCATGTTAACAAAAAAATAATTTTAAGCTTTTATTATGGCTTTATCTTTTTTATTGTTAAATAGTGATTGCGTAATTGGTATACTAAACCTTCACTTAATTTATTTTGTCTGCAAGTTGTCCTTATATTCGTTTTGCCGTTTCTAATTTAGAGCGCATGGTTAGAGTTTTTTACACTTTTTTTCCCTCTTTTTTTTATCTCAAACACTCAAGAATGCTGTCGGGAATCTTCTACAAGTTTATAGGTGATTTGACATTACGTAATCATTTACTGATACGTTTTCTGATTGGTTGTATTGCGACGGCATAAATTGCTTTGACCGAATGGTAAACTTAATTTAATTGTTCATTATGAATTTTTGCTCGAGCTTGTAAATTCGACTGTTATCTAATAACGTTGGCTGATTTTTATATAAATATTTTGCAATTTTTTCATTCATTTATTCGATTACTACTGTGTTTCGAATCGCTTCGCGTTGCTTTTGCCTGTGCGGCTTTAGTTAGGTCAGGGTGGTCCAAGTTCTTCACTCTTGCGAGCCACTTTTCAAAATTGTTCGAGCTTGTGGGCCTGAGCCGGCAAGAAATTGTTCAAAATCATGATTTATCCAAAAAAAAAAAGATCTTCACTTGGAATAGATCTCGGATTTTTCGTCCCAAAATCATAGTGTTCTCTAAAAAAAAAAAGATCTTCACTTGGAATCGGTCTCGGATTTTTCGTCCCAAAATCATGGTGTTCTCTAAAAAAAAAAAGTCTTTACTTGGAGTCGGTCTCGGATGTTTGAAAATTTCGGAACGGTATGGCAACCCTAGACTCTGTCCCGTAAGATCGCCATGCCTTGTGATAGAAGGTTGCCGCTGCCCGTAATCGACAAGACTTGAATTGTGTAAAATTGTTCAGCGGGCCACAGAAAATTACGTCGCGGTTTGGACCAATCTGAGTTAGGTTGTCCAAAAGTCAGTGTTGACGCCTTGGAATCCGATTTGATAGAAATAAGTGTTTAGAAATCGTTTCGAGTTATTGATGCCTGTGTGATGGACGAATTATTAAGTTTAATATTAGCCATCGAAGTGCTAATTTATTTTTATAGTAAGAACGAAATTGTTGAGTGATTATTTGCTTTAAAATTTGGTACAGCTTGGGAGCCAAGTTTTAGAATCGTTTTAGTTCTTTTGATTTTTGAAAATAAATTCTTTATAGTCAGAAACCGTGGTTTTTTTCCATCGGTGGAAAGAAGTTTTATAACGAATCCAATAGTCGCTTAGCCAGGTCTCGCGGCAAACGATTTCTAAAGCCAGCATAAATAAAAATAAACACAGCTTTACTTCAGCGCAGTTATTTGGGTTACCTAATTCAATTGGTCCTTTTGGATTCCCGGGTAAAGTTGTGACAGACAGTTTGAAAAACTTTACAATAAACAAAATCGCAAGTAGAACAAAAATACACCTACTTTTTGAGTTTTTTGACTGACTGAGAAAATGCCTTTCGATCATATAATTTTCCATTTCTTCTTCAATTGTTTCAGTTTTCAGTATCTAAAACCGAATACATCTAATTTGTAATTTGCCAACAAAAAACGCGCCCAACATTCTCAACCTCTGAGTCGCGACTCAAAACTATGGTAATTTAATTGCTTCGGTTGCCGACATCAGCAGTTTACAAAGCCTTTTGGTCACTGGCAGCACACGGCGGGGTACCCATCAAAACATCTTGCACGTTTAATCTAGGGTTGCTATATGTCAGGACATAGCCGTACCAGCCCAAAAAATTTTGGGGGGGCAATGAAGTTTTGCCCAAATTTTGTGACGTTTGCCCAAATCATGATTTTATAGTACATTTCGGATATGACAAAAAAATTGTCTGAGATTCTCAGACGAAAAACCAATTTTGTCCTAAAATCATGGTGATCTCTAAAAAAAAAAAAAGGTCTTCACTTAAATTCAGTCTCCTAATTTTCAATTTTCGTCCCAAAATCAAGGTGTTCTCTAAAAAAAAAAAAAAAAAAGGTCTTCACCTAAATTTGGGTTATTATTTCTTGCAGTTCCTCATCATCACCTCTCTATATTTCCTGACTTTGCCCAAATTTTTCATATCGCTGCCCAAAAAACTATAATTTTGCCCAAATATTTTCTTCTCACTGCCCGAAAAATCTTAATTTTGCCCAAATCTTCGAAACTTGGGGGGGCAATTGCCCCCCCTGCAGGTACGGCTATGTGTCAGGATTTTTCCAGACATGTGCGGGATTTCAATGTTAAAATTTCCGTTACGGAAAAATGTTGAAATGTATTAAGTCCGAGATTTTTGAATTATGTGTTTTATGAAATTTTACCGAAAATTATTTTTACTACAAGAATTTTTTTAGTTTGAAGCAAGTATTCTTGATCGAAATATTGAATTGAAATGCTGTTGCACCTTGTGTAGAATATAGGTAGAATATCGATAGGTAAACGAATACATGTAGATGATGAAAATTTTTTTCATTTTTATTACATCCCCATAGTTATTCTCCTGAAACTTTTTTATTTTGGTTTTTTAGTTTTACATGACAGAAATTTAGAACTGCTCGCCACGACCGCCAAAAAGGGCAAAGGTGCCGAAAAGCGTTTTTCCCAAGGACGCAACAAAATAGCGCAAGTAGGTTTTAAATTGCGACCATGTCGATCACAATCATGACGCTCTTAACCACTTGACCACGCTGCCGAATTAAGATATTTTTATCAAGTTTGTAGTTTGAAAATTTTTGTGGAACGTTGCTTGAATGATAAAAAATTACCACACTACCAACAAAAAATAGTGCAAGTATTTTTAATAATTCAAACATCCTGTTTGGTCATCAGAATTGCCAAAGATTGTACAGTTTTTCTTTCCTGTGGTATCTCACATTGCAAATTTTGAAAGAGTATTTTCATTGATGCGGTGCCAGCGGACAAAAAAAAAAAAGATCCTTGAGACGATGAAAAAAATTTTAACGCTTTACTACAACTTTAAAGATAGACTATGTCGAAGAATTCTTAGGTTTTTTTTTTATTTTTTTGTGACAGACATTTGTGCTAATTGATGTGGGTTAATCAATTGATTTTTCTGTTGTAATGGTTATATGCGTGCATACAGTGGCTTGTTTCATATTTTTATCTTATTTCATTCGTTGGATTTTGCATAAAACCAGCGGAAACACATCGCAAAAATAGATTTTTTACTATATTGCTAAAATAAGTCTTGTATTATTGTTATGGATAATTTTTTCTTTTAACTTACCGTATATACCCATGTATTAGTCGCACTTTTTTTATCTTAAATGTAGTCCAAAAATCGGAATGCGGCTAATACACGGATATTCAGAATTACCAAAATTTTCTAGGGAAATTTGACTTTCTACAAATTACACATGTACACGTAAACAGTTTCGTAACAATCGTAGGTTTCAGAAGTTAATCATGCTTGTGTGTAAACTAACCAACTATGACGTAAGAATGGTTATTGACTGTCTTGAATTTTTATGGACTTACTTACGTACCGGTAATTTAATATCTCAATTTGGTAAAAAAAGTGTGCTAATACTGGTATGTCTAAATTCTTTAAATTTTATTTGATTTGTGGTATAAGACTAGTTTGTTGTAAAACAAAATAGCGTCTTTTGATGTTGAATGTTTACATTTATTGTAATCATTAAAATTGTCAAATTAAAATGCGTCTTATATACGGGGGCGACCAATACACGAGTATATACGGTATTATCATTCGGTTTTTTCATTTGTTTTACATGTAAATTCTACTAAACAGCGTAGCGATCCACACGAAAGTTAGCATGACGATCACTCTTTGATTTTAATTAATCTGAAAAATAAAGAAATTCGTGACTGCAATATTGTTCGCAATCTTTTGCTCATTTACGAATACAGTGATTTATTGTACGGGCACCCAACCGAGTTTTTCGAATGCAACGTCGGCTTAATGTAGGGCTTCACTGAACTTTAAAAAACGAAAAGGTATATTTTGATTACCAAAGTTTTAAATAAACTAGAAGCTTAATATTAAGTCGTTGAATAGCAAGATTGTATCCATTTTGTTTCTCTTGTTTGACTTTTTAACTAGTAGAACAACGTCAGCTGCATGTTCCGGAAAAATTTTTGGATTCAAGATAACGATAAATAAAAGTTGATGGGTGGGATGAAAAAAAATTTAAATGTAAAAGGTTATAGCAATGTATATGAAATCAAAACCAGATAAGATCGACATTGTTTAATATTTCATTAATATCTAAAAATAATGCATCAACGAAATCGCACAACTAAAAAATACAAGCCAAGGGCGTATTTCGAACATGATTCCATAGTGCGAATCAAATTGAAAAAAATGGATCATGTAAAAAATACGCTCCCTGGGGGCGTATTTTTAACAGAATTCAATTAATACTCTATATGAATTGAAATAAAACTGTATAAAGCATGTTGAATTAATTGAAAACAATTTAATTGAAATAGATATTGAAATAAAACTGTATAAAGTATGTTGCAAGTGAAATGTGACATAAAGCTGAATGCTGGGCAACGAAAAATTAAATGAGTATTAATTGAATTTCAAACAAGTAACTGATAAAATGAAAAAATTGGAGCTGCCAGAAGGGAAGAAACGGCAGACGTATTGTAAAATGATTGACTCTTGATAATTAACGACTAACATAAGACCTTACTTCGTAAGTCAATCGAAATGAAATTTGAAAAATTGTCAAATCATTTTTCTGGCGTTAAAAGGCATGATATGCTTACTAAACTGACTCTGTCTTACCAGACAAAGTACCGTACAGTGAAATTAAGAAAAATATTATACTAGAAACCAAACTGCTTAAAAATGAGAAGCACCAGACTCGAGTTTCGCTTTTATTAGAGCTCGTCAGTGATGCATATCTCACTGCGAATCGAACTCGCTACATGTGGTCTTCCACGCAGGAGACAACACCACTAGACGACGCGAGCCAGACAACTACTCGAAGACAAGCAGCTGGAAATGATTCCCGGCTTTGCCGCGCAAGGAATACACAGAATCCACTGTGTGGTAAGACCAAGGCCGCACCTCATGACCGGGACTTACCCGACAAGCGTTAAGCATCGCGCTTATACTCCTAGAGCTATAAAATATTATAAGCAGTATAATGGAAATTTTTTTACCAGCTAGCTTTAACTAAAATTAAAAGTACAATATTTAAAAAAATTTATTGTCTTGGTTTTCGCAAAAACGGGCACGATGTTACATGTTGTGCAGAAACGCTTTTAGAATCAACGGTTGCTATAGTTACAGTGACTAACTAGTCACACTTTGTGTTCCTCACCTTTTGAGGAATTTCACCTTCAGAACCACTTGATTCCGCATTCTCATTTCTGGGAAAAGCTTCTATAGAAAATGATTCTGGGCCTCTGAAATTTTTAACAAGATTTAAACTTAAAACTGTTGCAGAATAAATGCAAATATACAACAATTCTACCAACATAAAATTGTATATACCTGGACATGAACCGTTTCATCCCTACAGTGCCTAAACTAGAGGAAATATCATTTGAAGATTGATCAGCCAGGACTTCAGTCCAAATGTTTTTAAGTTTTCTTCCGTTTGATGGAGGACGTTGAAGCATCCCAGGATGAACTGTCTCCATTTTCGTATGGTTTCCAGAAATTTCAACTTGGATTTCATCATCGCTAGACAGTTCACCTTCTTCTGATGATGAATCAAGTTTATTTTTTTGAGCGATTCTATAAGACTTAGTGGCAGCCATAGTGCTTTTAGTTACCACCTAAAAAATCAGTTATATTATAAATCAGAGGTGACGAACATGCGGCCGGCGAACCGGTGTGACAAAATCAACCCCCTAGATTTCATGATAAGCAAGCTGCTAAAGCTTGATGTCTTTTTTATCCCCTTCAATTTTACACCCATTTCTGCACTCCATGAGCTCCAACTCAAACTCATGACACTACAAAGTAATGACACGCTGAAAGCGATGTATCTGAACAACCCGTTGCTTCAATTCTATCGTGTTTATGTATCAAAGAAAGAATTTCGAAATTTGAGGGCTCACGTTCGCAAATGGTCATCAGTTTTCGAAAGCACGTACCTATGCGAACAATTTTTTTCTAAATTTAACATCACAAAAAGTCGTTGCAGTTCAAGGCTAGCAGACGAAAATCTTAGTATGCTGTTGCGAATTGCCACATCGTCAGTTCGACTTAATATTAAGCGCTTTGTAAAGCAAAAGTTTTAAATATCTCACTTGGGGTTATATTGGTAAAGCTAGTTTAACCTTTCATTACTTTCTCTTATTCCATGCTTCAATACGGCGTTAAACAATTTTGGCTGTATGATTCAGATTAATTTTATTTACTATTTTGTATATATGTTTGTAATTTTTGATTTCTTGGATTTATTTCAGGAAATTCTTAAGCATACTCACGCCGGAGCCTTTGTAGAATGGCAGTTTTAAGACCCGTTTCTACTACGAACGTTGGCGGGATTATTCTTTGTTTGCTTATTAATTTTTACTTTTTTCCGCGCTTAGGCGCTAAGGCAAGCAGTAAAACAAACAACGAATAATCCCGCCGACGCTCGTAGTGGAAACGGGTCTTTACGTGACAAGTTGGGTTTTTATTATTTATGCTTGTTGTTCATTAATATTGTTGAACAATTTCTTTTTTCGTTTCTAAAAGATTTATAATTTTGTGTTACAAATCGTTTGTAGACTGGGTTCTTGGCTTTTTAACGCCCTTTTATTTCTAATATCAAACTTTAAACCGAAAATTTGATGTGCTAAAGTTTTATTAAAATTGTTTTTATTTCATGCCTTATTACTTTTAATAAGTGCTGCGAATTCAATAGATTTTTAGTCGAGTTAAAGTTCGAGTTCTACTCTACGAAAGCTTGATTAAGCCTATCTACACTATAACTTAAACCTCTTTAAAAAAAATTGAAAGGCTACCACAAAAAGATAAATAAAATAAAAGAGATAATAGTTTCCACTACGAGCGTGGAACAGAGCATTCTTTCTTTCTTTTTTTAATCTTTTCGCGCTTATAAACTAGGCGAGTATCAAGCGAAGCAAAAAAATTCAATAAAACAAGCAAAGAATACTCTATTCCACGCTTGTAGTGAAAACGACCCTAACGAAATAAAATAAATTCTTTAATTTCGATTGGACAACTGAGTTGTCAATTCAGATATTAAATGTACAACTCAGTTGTACAGTATTTGACATTTAACAATTTAATACGAATCAAAAGTAAAATCCAAAATATTAACCATTTTCTTTTCAAATTCTTCTATTTATGAATTTATATTCCATCACATATTTTTAAAGTTCGAGGTTAGCAATTCTTATTTTTCGAGTTCAAGTTCGAGTTCGGAAAAAAACGAGTTCTTTAAGTGCGAGTTTGCAGCACTGCTTTTAAAATAACCTATAAGAGCTCTCTTTGCTTTTTACATTAAAAACTTGTGCGGCCCGCTTACTCAGCTGGAACCGACGAATCGGCCCGCAACAACTAATAGGTCCGTCACCCCTGGTATGAACAGAAATACAATGAAAGTGTACAAAAAAAAAAACTGAAACATGATGAACAAACAGAAAAAACAGAAAATGTAAATATTAGAAAAATAAATTGAAGAGAAACATTAGAAACTATTTTTAAATTAAAAATCTAATTAAGTTGAAACAACAACACAATATATTTAACTGATGTGAAATGAAATTACAAAACATAACATAAAGAAAACATTTAAGTGAAAAATTTATACTGAAATAAAAAAATGCATATATAACTGAAAAGAAAAAATTTACTCGAAAGCTTTTTAAACAGGAAAATTATTTGTGAATTCAAATGTTTACTATGTTATTTAATTAACTTTTGAATGTTAAAAAACATATATCTTTACACAGAATGTTAAATAAATTTTTTTTTTTTTCTTTTAAAAACAGTAAAGTGTTGGGCATTAGATAAAATTTGCAAAATACAATATTCCACCCAATAGCAAGAATTAAGCTGAAACTCAGTACATGTAGGTGAAACTTAAGTTAGAACTGCATGAGCAACACTAACACCAACAATATACAGTAGTAATAAAAACAGTTAAAACAATAAATTAATACAATAATAAATGTAAGTTTAACTTTTACTAAAATTCAAAAAGAAAACAATTAGGCATATTTATTGCAAGTTTATTTGTAGCTTTAATTGTTCAATTATAGCTTCAGGACTAACAAAATACCATGAACCTTTTCTAAATAGACTGGAACCAACATAACTCAATTTCTTTGCTGGAAATATTACATGCAAATGAAGGTGATGTACACTGATAAATGGAGGAAAATGAAATCCATACAGACTATCTTCCAGATCTTCTTCAGTAACAGAATGTAAATAATCCCTACCAAACTTATACATTTCTTCCACTAATTTTATATGCTCTTCACCATGTAAAGTTTTTGCACTTGTTATATGCTCACGAGGAATAACTAAATAATGATGAGTTGAAGCAGGTTTTATATCAGCAAATATTAAAAGATTTTCATTAGCTGCAAGAACTTTTTTAGACTCCAATTTATTTTCATAATTGTGCACGATTTCACAAAAAACACATTTTGTATTTGGTCTAAATACATTACCCATAAGTGAACCATCCAAATCCAATCCAAATTTTAGCTCAAAATTTTTTAAAAATTATTAAAGATAATTGATTACCATCATCAGTTAGTGGGCTAAAATAATACAAAATACTAAAAATAGTTTAAAACAATACAGATTAATTTTTTTTATTTAATAAAAACTTCATGAATGCCAAGATTTATAAATCTTAGCTATTATTGACAGGCATAATATTTGAAAAATGGCAACATTGGAGGCTATGAATTAATTGGGATAACGATGAATAGTATTTACTCTACAATCATAGAAAAATGTTTTTTTTAACATACAGTATATTCAACAATTTGGTTCGAATTATTACATCTATTACTTTTTTTACCAAAGTAATTATATTTGTCATGTAAAAAATTGATAAGCTTAAGAATCTTGTTTCAGTTCTGCAGTATTTTAATACTAAATTTGGTTGTATTACTGTATTAACTTAGCAAAAGCAGCATATCAGGTAAGCTGCAACAATAATATAAGATTTTTGTTCGAAGGTGCCTTTTCCAATAGCAAAGCTGCTCAGTTTATCCCAACTCAATAATGCATCAATCTAGCTATCTCACAGTTTACAACTTAGCCAACTTAGCAAAAATTTATAAAAGTTAATTTATAGAAGTAAAAGATAAAGACAATACACACAAGTATATAAATAATGTAAAATAAAAGCACAAAACTTTTGACTTAGCCAATCTCACTGACCTGTATATACATTTTTAATTTAAATTAACCTAAGCCACCATTTTTTTATATTAGTTTGAAGTTGAAAGCAAAACTTGATAATTAGTTATCAAGAGAGAAAATCAGTAATTTCCACACCATAAATTTTTATCTTGATTCAAGAGAAAACAAAAACAAGATTAACCACCTTAAGTTACATAGTGAGTCAGTATGAAAAGTAAAAACTACAAGCATTAAAAAATTTGATCATGAAATTTTACAGAAGCAAACCTTTATAAATGTTTAAAATTCACTGCTGTACAGCTGTATCTTGCAATGGCTACACAATACAACACAATACAATACACATTTTTTCTTAATAACGAAAAAATTAAAAACAAACACTTTATGTAAAAATGTTTGCAATTATTATTCACAATTGAAAAAAAAACTTTTTTTTTAACTACAATTGAAGCAGGAATACTTAATATGCTTAATTGTAAAAAACCAGTAAACAGGGTGAACTAGTTTTAATTTAATGTGTATAATTAATTATAAAAGCTATTTATTTTCCATTGAGCAATTTATTCTTGCCTTTGACTATTAATAGCATGCACACAAATAATGCAAATTCTTGTTTACTATTTGTTGAGTTTAGTTTATTATCTTTTAAATTTTGGAAAATCCTTAAAGGCTGTGAGGTTAGTAACTGTAAGCTAGACCCCAAATACTTGTATGTGCCACAAAAACTGATTGAAGCAACAAGAGCTTAATGCTATTGCTACAGATGGAAACCAAAACTAATGCAAGTCCAAAATCTGTTCAGTGGAAACATTATATCACCAATTCAATCACATATCATATATTTTTATATCTCCTGATGTAAAGTTATTTGCTTATGAGTGGTTGACACACATAAAAAATTATTTTTTAAACAAATTCATAAATATGCATAAGATGATTTTGTTTTTATTTTTGCTTTTTAAAAAAGTTTTAAAACACAATTAAGATATTTTTGCAGTGAAGAATATATTATCAAAGAATAATTAGGGTACCTTTTGTTATATATTTGCAATTTACTAAATAAAGCACCCAAACCTTTTTAGTAATAATTTAATTCTAATACCATAAAATTGTAAAAATAAACACAGCAAAAATCCAGAAAAACTAACATGAAAAAGTATAAAATATTGTGCCAAAACAAAAACAATGAGTAACCATATCAAAAAACTAAGGATACAGCTAAGACATTTAGGCTATGTTATCAGTTTAATTTGTAAGATCCAATATAAACCAATATTAACTCCAAACTCTTTAGATCAAAATTAAACTAAAACTTAAAATTTCATTATGTTAATTTTTTTAAACCTTTGATCTTTATAGTTTATAAATCTAATAGCAAGATGTTGAAAAATTTAAATAATAACAATTGTGATGTTTTCACAAGAATTCAGTAAGGCTATAATTTCAACTATAGTATATGTATGTATGTGTGTGTGTAAAGGGGGTTTGTTCACAATTCGCCAAATTTAGTTGATTAACTTTTAAATCTTAGGAAATCTTCAAAGCCTACAAGCTTGGTAATGGTGAAAAGTGAATGAAACCACTAATACAGTGGTTCTCAATCTTTTTCCACTTGCGGCACATTTTAAGACTTTTTTGAAATTCACAGCACACTTGGACAAGATTTCTTGATTTTTGTCCCCAAAAAGTAGTGTTCCCTAAAAATAAAAAAGTTTTCAGTTTGAATCTGTCTCAAATTTTTTGATTTTCTTCTTTAAAAAGTAGTCTTTTGCTTCATTCAGAGGACATGGACACAAGCTGGGTGGTCCATTAAATGGCTGGACATGTTTCTTTCAGCCAGGCCACCAGGCTCTTGTCGAGATTGAGAGAGCATGGACTCTATTTAGATGGTGATAGGTGGTGCAAGATGTTATTACACGCTTAGCTGTCTGCTTTTTTGCACCAAATTTACTTGCTATTGTCAAAACCATAGCCCATTTGTGTGTTTCTAAGTGGAACATAATAATGCCAATTTGGAGATAGTTAAACTTGACCAATGAAAGTCTTAGAAAGCTAATTCCTGGTGGTGTTGGGCTAACATCTTTAATAAATGTAGGGAGTTGAGAGTAGTTTTCCCATCATTCCATGCTCCATTATATTCTGCCCATTGTGCTACACTGATGCCTGACTGTGCAGGGTCATTCAGCAGTTCCAATGTAGCAAATGGGTGTCTTGATTTAAGTGGCCGCAGCTGTCCACTAAGCAGAGACAGGAGCCTTTGATGTAGAAGGTGTTCTGGCTTCTGAGTTTGGCAAGCTAAAAACAATACAGCTTTTGGATGCAAAGCTCAGTTGGTTGGATGCCTGATAAGATAAAGGGTTGTTTATTGGTGTGGGAGGCAGGCATCTGGTCACTATGCGCAAGGCATTGTTGGTGGGCTTGTCAATAAGGCGAGTATGAGCACTGCCACAAAAATTGGTGTTCATTTAAAGAAAAAGAAGTGAAAGAGACATAAATCCTAAGAAGTGCTCTCTTAAAAAAGGTCATGAAACAATGGTCCAATGTTTTTTAAAAACTGACACTACACACTTGGAAATCACTTGCGGCGGACAGGTTGAAAAACACTACACTAATAGAATCTTTTCAAAAAGTGACTGTACACAATTTTGTTAGTAAAACTAACCTGAAATTACCCAGTGGTTAATATCACTTCCCAAAAAGATTATTTTTCTTTTGGTTTTATTTTTATTCCCTCCTGGTGTTGTAAAGGAATTTGCTGGTAGTTTCACTCACAAAAAACAGCTACGATTGCTTCTTGACAAGACCCAATTTACCATGTATCAAACATAATCTTTAGGGTGTATTTGATACATAATCCAGAAGGTCAAAAAATTTTTAAGGTTAAGAATTTGGTTTGAGTCAAAATTATAACATGCTTTTCGACTGCTGATTTTGTCTTGTGCAGTGATTTCCTATGTGCTCCACAAGATGTGTTGGGGATGTAAAAGACTTGATACATTTGACACTAAATGTCAAATTGAAACTCATATGTTACCTTCACTTCTCAGGTCAAAGCAAGATAAGAGTTTGCAGTTCTTCTAACTGCAACATAGCGTAAGAAAAATAGATTCTGGTTCCAGGAACGATGGCAAATTTTAAAGAACTTTTATCAACACTGTCTTAGGTTTGAAAGGCTGGGGTATTTAATCAATATGTGCGGCATTAAAAAAAGGAACAAAAATTACTAAACAAACAATTCTTAATCGGGGTAATTTCTTCATTCTTTCGGGTATTCCACCTGCTGCAACCTACAAAAATTCTCAATTCCCTGTGGTCTAATCTCTAAAATACTTTCGCTTAATCTAAATTGGAAGGCTGTAAAAGTCAAACCTAATTAACATATAATCAGAAGCCACTATCATTACTGTGACAGAATTAAGCAAATATGACAGAAACAGAACTATAAATCCGAAAAAATTAGGAACAGAGTTTTTAAACTAGATAAAAACAAAAAATTTGATTTTTCTAGGCCATCAAACCAAACCCGAACCGGATCCGTAAACCGGTATTAACCATTATTGTTCTTTAAACCTGAACCGGAACTGAACTCTAAAAAATAAAATTTGCTGAACCTGAACCGGAGCTGAACCCGTAAAAATTAAATTTGCCCAGCCTGAACCCATAGATTCTACAATACGTTATTGTAAAGTCTTTGCTGAATCTGAACCGGAACATTATTTTAAATGGATCCAGTTCGATGCTCTGATTGTAATTTTATATAGGCTTAAATGAATCAGAATTTTGCATCTAAAGTTGCTACAATTTTTTGGTCACTGACTTGCTGTGTGGCAAAACAGAGACGTCGCAAACAACTTTTTATAGATGATTGTTAAAATCATAAGAATAGAACTCGCACTGAAACTGAAAAAGTTAATTAACTGCATAGAAGTCTTTTTTTTTGAAACGTGTTAATTAATTCTATTGTTTGCGTTCACTGCTTTATAGGTAGATCACGTGCAGCGATCTTAATGAAATCTGATTGGCTCACTTACACGTGGCGAGCACACTATAAATCGAGATGTTGGTAAATTTAATTCCTCTTTCAGTCGTTGGCGATCAAGTGGTTCGGTGGTTGAGTTTGTAGAGTGAGTTTGTAGATCGCAAGCGAAACTTGGGTAACTTTTGTTTTGCGATTGCATCGTTGGCTGCATAGTTGGGAGCACGTTGGCGGCACGTTGGTTGTATAGTTAACTGCATCGTTTAAGCAGTATTGTCGAGAAAATAATTGTGGTTGTTGGCTTGTGGAAGCCTGTTATACCTTCATATCGAAATCTCAACTTTAATAAATATTATAAAGCTATAAGACGTGTGGGAAAGCCAGCGGTGTGATTGGGGAAGGCTCGGATAGCTTCCCTATAGCTTGAAGAATTTGGAGCTAAAGAAGAGAGGGATTCGCTGTGCGGTCTACAGTAAACTTTGAAATTAACAATAATAAATTAAAGCAAACCATCGGTCACGAGACCAAAATAAAGAAAGGGCAGTTTTAAATACATACTATTCTAAAGCAGTAAACTAAAAGAAGTGACGAAATACAACGCATGAAAGATAACAAAACAAAGTCATAGACGAAAAGAAGATTTTATTGGCTATTTTCAAATACTGTAGGCTATCACAAACTATTTACTGTACAGGGTGGGCCATAAGTCGCGCACCAAAGACTTACGTGTAGTGTAGTGGAAACAATGTAAAAAAAGCGGAATAAAACATCCTTTCTTTTCCTTGAACGTGTCAGTTACTATAACTTTCAGATTTGGTTGGTTCCAATCAAAGTTTATCTTCAGTTTTAATTTGCCTTTAATTTGTTTCAAATTTTTTGGTGCGCGACTTACGGGCCACCCTGTATTTTTACTGTTACCAAGTCTAATAAAATGAAATGTTACCTTTTTTTAAGCATTAAATTTATTCAAACACAATTTGTAAAACATTGTAAACCTAAGAATAATTTTTTAATCTTACATGTTTGCAAATAAACTTGCAAAATTAATCAACTCAAGCAGCTATTTTCACATTAAAGCGGTTGACAAAATAATGTAGATAACAATTTGTAGCTACTAAAAGTGAATTAAACACATTAGCCATCATTGCTCTTCGCAACGGTGCGAATTTTTTATAACAGATGTGCATTAGAGACACATATTCTTTTCCCCTACATGAGAATAGATACTATATTTTTACCAAATTTTAAATTGGCAAGAATTTTTTAAATATAGATTAAATTAAGATTTTTAAACTAAAAATAGCGTATCCTGGGGTGCTGAAAGTTTTTAGGAGAGGCTTGAAGATTGTGGAATATTTAAAACACGTAAAAGTTATATGCTGATTCTAAAATCATAAAGAAAAAAAAGCAAAAAAAATTGACGCTAGAGGTCGCAGTTCCAAAAGTTTTAGAATTTCTAGGCCAACTATAAAATGAGCTGCTCGAAAAATTGCAAAAATAAGTAAAAAAAGTTCGATAAGATAAAATTAAAAAAAATTTTTAAGTTATTAAAAAAGACTCCTGAACAACCGAAACTATAAAGTTGTGTAAGTTTCATGATTTAATAAAGCCCGGAAAAAAATTGACCTTATTGACTTCAGCGATCCCAAGTTACAACTTTTAGCATGCGGACAAATTAGAAAGGTAATAGTTAATAAAAGACTTGCACGGTTGCTATTGCTACACCTTAAATTTGTCATATACGCGGATAAGTTGCCAATTTAAAAGAGACCTAATAAATGCATACACAAAAAAAACTAACTTTGATACGCAGTGATGGATATTCAAAAGTAGGGGCCTGAGGCAAAATCCTAATTAGGGGCCCCAACAAGACGTCACAAAAATTTGATTACCATTTTACCAATGTCATCTAGAAAGATAGGCTGCGAAATATTGGAAAAAAATTGATTCTGATACGAAACTTGAAATAACACAAATCAGTGGCAGACACAGAAAGTTATCATGAAAGGTTTACACGTGACCCGACAGTTGATCGAACGACACCTGATCGAAACGACACTTGATAGAAATGACATTTGATCGAAACGACACTTGATCAAAACGACATTTGATCGAAACGACATCTGATCGAATAATAAAAGAGAAAATTTACAACTTTGAATATATCCCAATTTTTTGTCCCAAAAACATAATAGGCTACTTTAATCTATTGAGCCATGGCTCAATGCCCCCCTCAAATAACTGACTACGTAAAAAGAATACAAAAAATGACAGCAATAAGCTTAAGCATCTAATGAAACATAACCATGACAAGAGATCTACATGTTGCCTCCCCCCAAAAATGTTTTGCCCAGAAACTATGTTAAAAAACCTTGACCTTGACATTGGCAAAAATTATAAAAAATTAAAACAAATTATCTTCTTACTGTTGGCTTTTGCTTTTTATGAATCTAATTTACAGTAACAAAGAGATTGTTTAATTGCAGAAACATACAAAAATAAATCTTTTTTTTATCAACTGTCATTTCGATCAAGTGCCGTTTCGATCAAATGTTGCTTCGGTCAAGTGTCGTTTTGGTCAAATGTCGTTTCGATCAAGTGTTGTTCGATCAACTGTCATTTGATTAACTGTCGTAGCAAAGGGTTTACAAACCAAAAACACAATTAGTATAAAAGTTAAAATAATGTGAAAACCTTTTTTTCTGTACACTTTTTTACTGCTCTATTGTCAATTAATTGGTCTGCAATTCTGCATATCCTTCATTTTTCAAAGGGGGAAAAGTCACTTTTAAACTCTTCCCTCCCATACATATGCTTATGACTAAAATTTTTTTTTTACTTGAAAAAGTCTTGGACAGACTTGAACTCAGTGATGGGATTTAGGGAGTTTGCACCGGTTGCGCAAACACGTTCTTAAGAATGCCATAACGTTCAGCGAGCGCATTCTTAATCTAACGTAATCTCTGTATTTTTATATCTCTGATAATGAAAGAGGGTATTATTCATAACTTCTATACTACAGGGAAAAGAACTTGTTTATTTTTAAACTTTTTGGATTCCATCATTGCTTGAACTCGATTTGAGCCTTTTTTACAAAAACAAGGACTTGACCCAAGTCCTCAAATCAATAGTTGTTGACTTGGAGTTGGTTTTGTGTGCTTAGTAAGCTAAGCTATATACAATGCATAGAAACGACTTGGGAAAATGGTTTTAAAAATTTGATTTTCGTAGATTTAGATTCATGCTTTCATGGACTTATACTAAAATTACATCATTTTTGGTAGTCTTGGACTTGAAATCGGTTCGAGTTTTTTAAAAAGAACTTGAACTCGGTTCGAATTTGAAAGTTGTAAGTTGTTGGACTACTGTTAGCATGCACAAAATCTATTAGAGGTATATTTTTAAAACTTTCCCACCACTACATAATAAACACTCATGCCATAATTTTGATAGTCTCAAAAAATAATAAATTTGTTGAAATATATTTCAACAGAATTATAAATTGAAATGACTAAATAGGTAGGCTATTATCACAGAAAAAAATCTGATCTTTTTTTAGCAGAAAAAACAAATTTGCACTGATTACATAGCAACAACAACAAAAACATTTTTTTTATTGAGTATATATAACAATAACAATTAAGCCAGTCGAGCAAACTAATGTTAAATCTCAAGAATTATGCCAATTCAACAATGTGCAACAGGTTTTATCATAAGAATCAAAAAATCTATGGCCTAAAACATCATTAGAAAGAGAAGCTTCAGTTATGTTTTTTTTTAACACAAAAAAGATTAAGAAATGCTGGTAATATGAACCTTTGTGAAATATGAATACCTTAATTTTTACAAAAAAAAATTAAATTACATTTGAAAGTTGACAAAGTTTGTAAAAAATAAAAATTGTTCGCTTTTAGTCAAATGAGTCAAAAAAATACTAAACCCAAAAAAACAAATTTGTTAATGTATCAATATATTATAAAGCAGCCAATTATTTATTTAATATTTTCAGCTCAAGCTGCTTTAATTAAATCCTCTAAAGATTTTTGTCTTGAAGGAAAAGAAGTATGCAATGCAAACTTGCAATTATTAGCTTTAACCCTTTCCTTCATAATGTTGTTCTGGAACAACATTTCTTTATGCCACGTCATAAACGCTTGATCTCTGACAAAACAATCATAACCAATTTTGCTGGTTTTTGTAAAGCTTGAGCCACGTGCTTATGATTTTATTAGGAAGTTTTGTGCTAGCTTGGACGAGAGGGTTGGGTTTATATATATTGGGTCACTAATGTAATTTTTTTTAATTTTTTGGGTAATAAAATACAAGATAGTTTTTATAAAGATCATTTTAAAAAATGTTGCCATGTAGAAACAGCTTAGTAGAAACGTATTGTAACGCGATTTGATTAATTAGTGTTATGATTGTTTGAGGAGGATCCATTTTTTATATGTTGTTCAAGAATATTATAATTTACATAATGTAAAATAATGTAAAAGCATTAGATACCCTGTTTTCTTGGAGAAAATATAAAATTGAAAAAAAAATAAAATAATACAAAGTAATTAGAAGCCTAGAGATAGCTTTGCGTCAACTTTACTTGATGTGATTTTATATGCGGTAGGTTCGACTTCGTGAGTGATCAACTTTCAATAATTTTATTTTTGTGAGTTGGTATTTTTATATAATAGTTGTTACTATTGCTACTTTTTGGTTTATAATTTTAATAAATAAAAAAATGATTTTAAAATTTCTGTTTGTTGGGCCTACTTAAGCAATAAGTTTTTTAGACAATTTGCAATTGTTGCTGTTTAATTTGAATAATACATTTTTTTATCATAATGACGTCAAGAAAAGTTCAGGAAGATATCGCGACATCAAGTCAAATTTCGACAAAAAATTTTTATGGGCAGAGAAGCAGCCGTGGTAAAATAGGAATCGGGGAGTATGACATTAGCAAAGATGAAATAGATACTGGCAGTGGTGGATATTCCAATTTAGGGGCCCGAGGCAAGAATTTTCAAAAATTGATGTCGTCTGAGAAAAATAAGAGGTCTGATCTGGGCTTGCATATTTTTCTCCCAAGATCAAGGTGTTCTCTAAAAAAAAAAAAAAAAAAGTCTTCACTTCGATTTCATCCCTGACCCTATTTTTCTCCCAAAATCAAGGTGTTCTCTAAAAAAAAAAAGGTCTTCACTCAGAATCGTCCTCTGAACAAACATCTGCAGCGAATCCAAAACTGTATCTGCTGTTTTCGAGGGAGGCCCCCAAAAAAGGGGAGCCTGAGGCCACTGCCTCATTCGCCTCACCCAATATCCACTACTGGATACTGGAGTTGAAGTGTTAAATGCTTCAAGTGATTCTGAAGGTGAAAGTGAAGAAGAGCTTTCTCCAGAGTCAGCAAGTACTCATGATTCTATTTTGTTTCCGGATGTGGAATCAGATTTTTTAAAAGCTCAATCTCAAGTTTCTTCATCTAATCGCCGTATTTCGGATGTTCGTTGGAGATCAAGACCAGCTCCTTGTTTTAATTCTTCATTTATTGGTGCTTCTTACTTTCCTCCACCTGTAGAAGAGCCAACTCCTTTGCAGTTTTTCAAAATGTTTTTGATGATAAATTAATCAATCTTTTGCCTGAACAAAAAAATCTTTATTCTGTATCAAAATTTGGAAATTCTGTCAACACCAATTCAAAAGAAATCAAACAATTTTTGAGAATTTTGATAATGATGGGAGTAATAAAGCTACTGCGATACCGAATGTATTGGTCTCAGGACACTCAAATACCAGTTATTGCAGAGGTCATGGTTGTCACCCGCTCTGCAAATTTAAAACGTTTTTTTCACTGGAATCATTACCAAAAAATGCAGCAAAAGGTGATTCTAATTTCGACAAACTTTTTAAACTTTGACCAGTTTTGGACTCTGTTTAAAAAAATACCAAGCCATACCCCAAGAAGAAAAGTACTCAATTGACGAGCAAATTATACCTACGAAATGCAGATCGAGAATGCGACAATATTTTCCAAAAAAAAACCCAACAAATGGGGAATAAAAGTTTGGGCATGATGCGCCGTGAGTGGGATTGTGTATGATTTTGAAGTTTATACCGGCAAAAGTTTGACGCCTCCAATATCAAATGAGTTAGGTGTTATGGGGAATCTAGTTGTACGATTAACGTCAAAACTTCCAGACAACGTTGGTCATAAAGTTTATTTTGATAATCTATTTTCGTCCATTCCTCTTTTACGACATTTACAAGACCGAGGTATATGTGTGTATCCAGAATTCGCGCTGATCGACTGGTGGACGCAAACAAAGAGTTAAACACAGAAAAAGAACTAAAAAAACTTAAGAAGCAATGGATTGGCGAGTGGATGTAAATAGTGGTATCATATTTGTTGGTATAATGGGGTAGTTCAACTTGCTTCATCATATGTTGGCAATCAAAGCGGTAATAAAGTGATCAGATGGTCGGCAAATGAAAATAAAAAAATTGAAATTGAATGTCCCGCTATGGTACAAGAGTATAATGCTCACACGGGCGGAGTGGACCTGTGTCACATGCTCCTTGCACGTGCATTATATAGGGTGCGTGTACGATTAACAAAATTTAAAATGCATATTGTATACTATTGCATGGGTGTGGCCATAACAAACTGATGGTTGATATACCGAAGGTATTGTAACCAAAACAGAATTCCCAAAAAGAAACAAATGGACTCGTGTACTTTTCAGTCTCAGATAGCCAAAGCGCTTTTGATGGGAAAAAAAGAAAAACAAACTCCAAAACGAGGCCGCCCTTCTACAATTATAAATGATGAAGCCGTTTGCGAAAAGCGAAATGTCGTAGCCAATCCAATCCCCGTGAATGATGTTCGCTATGACAGAGTTGGACATTTTCCCGTGTTTACAGACAAACAAAAGCGTTGCCGATATTGCCCCAGTGGTTATTTCCATATTTCCTGTTCAAAATGCAAAGTTCAACTCTTTTTGGTTAAAAACCGAAACTGTTTTTTGCAATTTTATTGTAAATAAATACTGTAAATATAATTTTGCAAATTTTTCTTATGGTAATATTTGATTGTAGTACGTGCTCATAAACTTTAGCCTTTTACTGTGGCAGAGAAGAACGGTTCCATCATTGTGGACCACGTAATGGCATTAGAGACAATATAAATAGCCTGTGTAACACGATTTTTCTTTCAGTTACTACAGTTGGAAAGCAATGATTTTGAACCCAACTTTCATAATGTCGTTGCAGAACAACATTTTATATCTTACTTATGAAGTCATATAAATATCATCAGTCTACATCAGTATACTATGCATTTATCAAAAAAAAAAGATTGATAATAAAAAAATTTTTTTTAATAAAATTAAAAAATTCTGAAAGAAAGGGTTAAACTAAAATTGTAAAAATGATAAAAGTGTTGTGAAATATTCTCAAAATCATTTAATGTTATGATTATTTGTGCAAAATAGACCAACTAATAGTCACAATTAAGTTTAATCTAAGAAGCTATTTAGCTTATTCTATGTTAGGTTACCTTTTAAAGTTGTCATTTAAAATCAAAATACTTTACCTAAATAATTTCTGATTCAATTTTTTCAGAATGACAATATATAAAATTTTAGCTTTAATTAAGTAGTTGTTTTTACTAATGATGTACCGATACCACATTTTAAGTCGATACCGATACTACTACCGATACCACCATTTAGAGCCGATACCGATACCGATACTGCCGATACCACCGATACTTTTTTGTCTATTGAGCACCATCAGTAAAAGTTTTTGTAAGTAACACCAAAGAATGTATTTACTAAATCTAGCTTGTTATTGCATTTTGAATTTTTTCCAGGTATATATCTATCATTACACTAGTCTACACAATTTTGGAAATAAAGTAGAAAAGATGTGCCCTTGGCTAACTTTGGGACGCTGATTTCAAATCTGATGTTCGTTTTTTTGTATCAGCCTTAATTTTTCAGTAATCTTACTCTAACTTTCCCCCAAAGAGCTTTAAAATGCTGTATAGCATACACCAACTCTTTGCAGTTTTTAAAAGCTGCATGCACAAATTTATTGGCGGATAAGTTTTGTAAATCGTCCACAACAACATTCTTTATTAGAACGCAACATTTTACCTACCTATGTGCTGCATCATCCTGTGTTTTGCTCTGTTTGGCCTTTCCATGATGCGTTTCCAGACATTTCTTTCTACCATGAAGAGTTAAATGCATGGAAAGCATTCTCTAATGTAGTGAAAAACTTCCAGGGAATATAAAATTCCCAAATTTCAGCAAACTTGTTGAAAGCTTATTATAGGCTTTTTATAACTTACGCTGTAACATGAGTGTTAAAGTACATTTCCTGCATAGCCATCTGGAGTATTTTTCAAAAAACTTAGGGGCATTCAGTGAGGAATAGGGTGAAAGATTTCGCCAAGATATAAAAGTGATGGAAAAAAGGTATCAGGGAAAATGGAATGTCAGTATGATAGCAGAGTACTGTTGGGGTTTGATACGTGAATGTTCAGATTCTCGCGTTGAGAATTACTTCTAAGATTATCTCTCGTCAATCTAAAAGAAGGAAACTTTTGCAATAAAATTGTATTCAATCCATTTATTTCCTCCTTTGTGCTAAATATGTGCTTTTGTATTCTCAGCTTCACATTAATTACTGCTTTGCAATGTGCAGCACTAAAATTTAAAATTGTATTTTGAGAAAAAATTTGACCTGCTATGGCAAAATCGATGGCAGATTTGAAATCAGCACCCTCAAATTAGCTAGAAAACATAGTTTTTATTCTTGTTTTTGATACTCCATCAAATTTTGTAGACCTGTATTATTCATTACAATATTATTACAAATCTGTAAAAGAAATCATTAATTATGTTAGAATTCAATTTAGTTCCGGGGGGAACAAAAATTTTTTATATTTATACAACAAAAAAAAATTTTATATTTATTTTGTGCTTAAAAAGTATCGGCAAGTATCGGCTATATTTACCGATACCGATACTACTAGCCGATACCACAAAAATAGGCCGATACCACCGATACCGATACTCAAGTATCGGTACATCACTAGTTTTTACCAGATTACCTCACAAACCAGTTGTCAAAATGTCAATTTTGAAAATTGCTAAACCCTTTACAAAAAAGCTGCAATCATGTCTTAAAGTCAAGTAAATGAACAAATTGCATATCAATCAATTTAGAACTTTGAAAAAAAGTGAAGATTTTCATGTAAATTTGGTTAATGGTAAAACATTTGTAGACTGGATTTAGTGTTTCATTGGTTTCTATTGTACATGAAGCATTTGGTACAAATAGAAAAAAAATGTATTTTTTATTACCAGTGTTTGTAAATTTTTGTTTTGTATGTCATTATTTTGTTGTAATTATAGAAAGTGATTAATATTATATTGTATGCATAAATAGAACTAATTTTAAAAGTAGTGTTTTTATCAACAAAAAAATTTAAATTTAAAACAAGATTTCTTTTTTTGTTATGCATATTTTTAATTGTAAAGTTGTTGCTGCTAAATTTTTATCACTTTTAGATCACTTTTATAACAATTTGACTATTAAGAATAGTTTACATTATAGTTGTTGTGCAATATTTAGAAACTGAAAAGATTTTATGCATTATTGTTTAAAATTTTAAGTGTTCTGCCAACATTATCTTATGTGGTGACATACATTTCACCTATTTGCTGAAAACTTCAAACTTTTGAGAGTTTCTGAGGTTCATAAAACCACATAAAATACTACAAAATAAAACTACATGCGGGGTTTTCAAAAAGGGGGGCCCCTCAATAACTGTACAAAAGGAGGGCCTGAGGCGATCGCCTCACTCGCCTCACCCAATATCCACCACTGTTGATACGCCTGCACAACGTCATTCAGGGTAAAGCTTCATAGACCCCCGGTTTTCTTCCGACCCGTTCTCTCCATATTTTATCTCTCGTATTAATAAAAATTTCATAAAAATATTTTCTTTTTCATAGAGATTCTACATTATGAGGTTAAATAGATACTAAATTTAAGAATATGCAGTAGGTTTCATTGAAAAAGAAGTGATGAAAAACATTTACTGAGTTTAAAAGTTTAATATTAGGCTATAAGAATTTGTTTCTTGTTTCTCACCAATAATCTTGCATATTTTTCGTTGCTATGTTTGTGTTTTGTGTATTGTTTTTCTTTGTATAATATTTTTTTTTCTAAGTTATTATAGGATTTGGATTGATTGTTGTTTTTCTTCGTTTGATTTTGTTTTTTTTTGTTGTTTATTTTTTTATTTGTCGATAGCAAAAACTGACCGTTACTTTCATCAGGAAGCATGTTGATTTAATAATTTTAAAGGTTTTTCTATGCTTCCTGATCTTTGCACGGTGAAAAGCTTGGTATTTTTCTCGGGGAAAAAATTTTGCAAGAAAGCTCTTCAGCTCCCCAGGCTTCTTAATTTCAACATCCTTGCTTGTCACTAGCGTAAAATATTCTACAAAACTTCATGTCAAAAATAAAGTAACATAAAAGTTTTCGCTTGCACTTTTAGGGCTCGCAAAATTATTAATTTACATTCATTAAACTTTGTCGATTATACAAAGTTGGTTTTAGAATTCGCACCCAAATAGCCGTTTAATAGATTTAGTGCTTAACTTTTTAAAACCTATCAGAAATACCTCAACTTTAAAAATTTTAGGTATGCAATTGCAGAGGTGGACAGTACCGTTACCGCGGTACTTGCGCCAACTTTTAGCTTCATAAGCGGAGTCAATAATTGCAAACTTCGCATCAGTATCATGCAGCATTGCAGCTACTTTAAAAACAATGATTTCATTGCATAATTCTAGGGTCATTGGAATAATATCTTCACTTTCGTCCTAAAGTCATGGTGCAAACAGGGGGCCACCATCATGTGCTACTATGAAGAAACAGAGCAATATTTTGCTCAGGGAGGCCACTTTTGAACGTGTTTTACGGGGGGACCGGTGCGGCCGCTACGTTTGCACCGTACTAAAGCTATCACTGTTTACTAGCAAAAAGCAGTATATTTTCTTTCGCATTTTATTACTAGAATATGTAATTTTATCGCAAGTGATTTCTCCCAATTCTGTTTTTCAACATACGTCTGCATATGTAGGACGTAGCGAAAAAAGAAAAAAGTTTGGCTATTTATGTCAAAAGAAAATAATGAATATGTTAAGCAGGGCCGGATTAGCAAATTCAACCGGCCCGGGAACTTTGAAATAAAACCGGCCCATTTTTGACAACTAATTGCAAATCTTACTAAAACGTTACACAGTTCATTTTACAAACTACATCATATATAGCCCATTTCAAAAAAAAAAAATATTTAGAATTAACAAACATTATTAAACTCTATTTATAGAGCAACAATCTTCGCATTTCTGCGTTCATTTTTGCTAGTTCGTCGATGATCGTATGGTTCGAAATGTGTAAAAAAAACGCCTCGTTCGACGCACATCAAAAGAAGGGAATCCAAGCGATCTTTGCTTAGCTGATTTCTTAAACGGTTCTTTACATATAATTTTGGCAAGGAATAAATTTTCTTCAACCATATTGTAGCGATACTCAGCAACACAACTAAATTCATAAAACTTATATTTTCGAACGTTTTCGGCTTAAGCTCTTCAAGGAAAACTTAAACTTAAACGAAATTAACAATAATGCGTCAAAATAAATGAAATTAATTATTTATGCATGAATGATTTACATTGTGACGAATAAGTTAAAGGAAATAGAATTATAAAACCAATTTTTAGTTTCATTGAATTATTTAAAAGTAAAAGTAAATTTAAAAATTTTAATAAAAGAAATCAAAAAAAAGAAATCATTTTTATTAAATGTTTTTTATTTTTAATTTTTTTTTATTTCTTTTATTAAAATTTTTAAATTTACTTTTACTTTTAAATAATTCAATGAAACTAAAAATTGGTTTTATAATTCTATTTCCTTTAACTTATTCGTCACAATGTAAATCATTCATGCATAAATAATTAATTTTATTTATTTTGACGCATTATTGTTAATTTCATTTAAGTTTAAGTTTTTCTTGAAAAGGCTTAAGAAGTTGAAAACGTTCGAAAATATAAGTTTTATGAATTTAGTTGTGTTGCTGAGTATCGCTACAATATGATCCTTTACATATCTCAGCTTGATGGATTTTCTTCCACAACCAACTTGTGTAACGGAAAGAGTAAGGATTACTTTGTATTCTTGATATAGAAGAGGATAACTTCTGCAGTACATTCTACCGGGGTTCCCATAAGTAACCTCACACTTGATATCACCAAAGAGTAAAATTGATAATTTATAATTAGTTATTATTGATTACGTCAATAATTGCACATGTAAAAGTTCAGCATAATGCTCAATGCAATGTTACTGCTGACTTCAATAAATCAATATTAGAAGACTTTGTTCACCCGGTTTGCTATCTACGTACCGTATATACCCGTGTATGAGCCGCATCTTCTTTTGGATATTTAAAACCTCTCTTTCAATAGTGACCCGTATATAAGACGCATCAGTTCTACGTAAAATGATTGAGTCAAAATGCCTTTCTATCTACCGCTGTGACTATGCTAGTGCCACAGTAATGTACCGTAATTTCTAACTGAAAGGACAAAGTAACAAAGGACAGGAGCTTGAAACGTATCGGTAAAGAAGATAAACACTTCGAACATTTAATGTAATACAATCATTATTATTGATTTTATTGTAGCTGTAATTCAAATGTATTGAAAATTGTGTAATTGTGATATAAATTAGTAAATTTGTCATTGTAATTGTGTAATTGTGTGATAAATAAATGAATTCATCAGTGTAACAAGTGTAAGGTTACTTATGGGCACCCCTGTATATGTCCGAATTGCAATATAACAGCATAGAAAACAATTTTGGCTCGATATTTTCGAATGTTGGGGTTTTCGTCCGATCTCACATCTTCGTCATCTGTTTTTTAAAACCAAATTAAAATTTAAGTTGTATGAAAGAAAATTTATTAGTATCAGCACAGTTGACCTGCGAAAAGTGCTGGATGATAATATCAGAACAAATTTTGATCAAATAATAAAATTTCCATTAGTATGGAAAATTGGCATCAAGTAATTATAGGCTCGGGTTGTATCATACAGTGAGATAAAAGATCAAAACATTAACGTGTAAATAGTTTATTAATAATAAAGTCAAAAAAATGATCATCTGCTTCATCCAATTCAGTGCAGTGCTCAGGTAAGATCTTTTTTAATTCCGGCCATTTTGATGCGAAATTCAAGAGCTCTTGCCGAAGATCTTGCTGAACAGGAGAATCTGAACTTTTATTTGGCAAAGGTTGCATATCATATTCACAGCTGAGACAGGAATCCTATGAAGAACTGTTTCAGAAAAGCGTTTGGGATCGAAGTAGCTTAAGTCAGCATATAACTTTTTATGCGTAGCAAATCTTCTATGCAAACTTTGAACCACTTAATCTACAATTCTGTTATGTACATCGACTTCAAACTTTTTCATTGAAAGACATTCATCCAAGGGTTCATTTTTACTTTTTCGAACCTGTTTAGCAGGAAAGCTGCTTTCAATCAAGACATCACATCCACGTTCTTCCTAAACTTCATAGGCACGTTGAACAAAATGGTCAGTTTTGGTTGCAACCATTGCGAAATCGCGATGAATCTGTTGAATATCCTTTTTCGTAGCTTTCACGATATTAAATGCATTAATGAAATCCAGTCCAGAGGTCTGCAAGTATTTTGAAAGTGCAGAGGTTATCTCCGTGATGCGTAGATAAGTAATGGCTGTCAAAACATGTTGGTATCGAATCATATTATCTAACATGACACTGGCTTCAAACCGCGCTTTAACACTTAACTTTTCAGAAGTAGAAACACAATACAGAACTTCAATTATATCGCAGAACATGCCGTTGGAACCATCTTCAAATGTGCCGAAAAATTTTCGAAGGCATTCGTGCTTAGACCACCATCTAGTTGCTCCAATCAAGTTTAACCTACTCTGAATATCATGACCATGTCTTTGGCTCATCTGCTCTTTCCACATGTCCATTCAAAAATGTGATTCCCGAAAGAACACTCCAGCCTTTTGAATTAATCCAAATAAAGATATGGATGCATGATTAGTCGTAGTAATATCACAGAGAACCAAGTTGAGAACATGGGCATAGCATCATGTGTGAATGTGACCAGGAGATTCTTTTTCAAGAAAAGCTGTAAATCTATTATACTGCCCGACATGTTTGATGCTCCATCAGTACTGTCGGAGATGCATTTGGAAACGTCTATGTTTTGCTTCTGCAAAAGTTCTTTGAACAAATTGCACAGGTCTGCTCCAGTTGCCGAATGACTGTCAATAACGGCAAGAAGTCGTTCTTCGACGTTTTCCCTAACAAAGCGTAGAATAACTGAACATTTGTCGGTTGAAGTTATATCTTAACTTGAATCGATTTGAACTGAATAAATGCCTGCTTCTCTAACCGAGTTTTCTTTCATTAGCTTAAATATAATAGCAATGATAGAGTTAACAGTAACTTTGGAGATAAATGTATTTCTGTTTGCACGGTTATGGTTGCGCTTGTCGAGTTTGTTTTGCAAACACTTTTTAATAACATTTTCCAAATGATTCTTTAGAATGTTATCGTACTTCGCAAGAAGAAGAACAGTCCCTAAAAATGTTCTGAGATCAACTTTTTTATCACATAAATTAGACACCGCTTCAGAACTCCCTGTTCCCCTGTAGCTGGTTCCCCGTTTTCCAATCATTTTGTAGGAACTGTACTTCACAATGGAGACGATTCTGTCTAGAATTTGCCTTCTTTGCATGACCTGTTTGTTGTGTAATGATGTTTGACTGACAGTGAGTAGGTCTATCACTGTCTTACTACTGCTAAATCGTAGGTGAGCTTCAACACATCCCTTGTGTTTTTGAGAATTTTCGTCTTCATCAATTTGTTGGTAAATATGTTTCCACGAATTGAAACCCGTTAGACATTTTCTGGGGTTCTAATTGCTACTAGTAGCAGTACTATATGCAAAGCAAAAATTGCAAAATAGAGCTTCTTTTTCTTCACAATACGAGAGCCATAATCGCTGCAAACGACCTCCAAAGTCATCAGGTCGGAAGTACACCTTTGTAGCGTTGAATTTGGTTGTTTTTGGTGATGTGGGTGAAACTCAAAATATTCGTTTAGTTTATCTCGTTTTGGTTTTACAAACCACGAGTGGTACGCTGTCACAGAAGGAATTACAGACTGATCTCGTTGAACTTCTGAAACTTGCGTTAGGGAAGCAGAACATACTTCAGGATTATCTTAGCTGTGGCTGTCTGGTTCTGGTTTATCAGTATATACAGTGTAGACTTCGCTTTTTGATACTGGCGGAATAGATATGTCAGAGCAATTTTGATTTACTAAATCTGATGCTGGTACATTATGATAACTTACAGGCTGATGCCGATCTTGATGTTTTAATAACAAAGCGGGATTAACTGTCGTTTAGCTTTCCGTTGAAGTGCTTGATCTTGCAAATGCTTCCTGAATATTCATACATTTAGCAGCAATTTCTTTCAATTTCTTTTTCATTCTTTCCCGCTCTCTCTCAGCTCCATCTTTCCGCTTTTTCGTTTCTTTTTCCATTACTTAAAATTTAGAAAGGCCTTGAGAATGGATGGTAAACAACTATGTGGCATACACGATATCAGTTCTCCTGCGACTCTTTATTACGTCATAGTACTGTACTGCAAATTAGGGAAAGAAGTTACCACTGACGCTTTATTTATTATTTTACGTCAAGTCACGACAGTCACAAATCACAATAAGAAAATAATAGCTACCGGTAGGCTATACAAAAATACTGTTACTGAAAAATAATTGCGAAATCATTATGTGTGGAACTGGTTCATATTCTTGATCATTTGTCAGTTTCTTAAAGTTAGTTTTGAGGCAGCCTAGTGAATCGCAGGACCGGCCCACAGTCAAGCGGTCCACCGGGAAACTCCCGAATTCCCGCCGGGCTAATCCGCCCCTGATCTTAAGGTCATTATGGCACAATAAATAAATATTAGAATTTTTTCTTAAACACACAGCAGGCTGCCTTTCGTTTTCAAGTCGACCTTATTTGTAAGTTGAAAGCTAGATAATGGCATAAAAACGCCAGTCTACAATCCACAGCTTATTTTTAACAGAAAAAGAAACTATATTATAGAAAATGAGGTACCTCGGAAGCTAAAAGCTCGCCTGAAACTACGTCAAGTTAAGTTTAAGTTAGGGTTTTACCGAAGTAAGTTTAGGAAAGTAATTTTACCATATAAATATGTGAAATTTTGGCTTTAAAACGTGCATCAATGCATGATACACCAAAATTTTTCCAAAATAATGATGTTGTGGACGTGCGGTAGTTTCAGTGGCAGATCCCGGGGAGGCTAAGAAACTCAATCCCCCAAATTTTTGAAACTTTTGTTTTATAGCTTTTCAATAAGTATTATTTTTGAAAAGCTATGAAAGTTATTTGAAAATATTATTGCTAGTTTCTAAAATTTTCACGCTTTCGGCACAAACGTACCCGCTGTGCGATAGTTGAATCCAAAATCTTTCAAAATCTGATAGGTTACTACGGGCACCGTTTGATAAAAAAATGAACGAAATCTTGATGCTAAAACGCTAGGTTTTTAGATGCTTTGTACTTTATCTGCTTCATAATTTTACCTTTTCCAAACGTTTCTATTAGCTTTTTAGAAATTCTAAATCTTTTTCTGAAAATATTTTCCTCTTTAAAACTGCCATTAAAGGTTGCACTTTTATAACAAGCCTCATGCATCCCTAGAAACACACCACGTGGAATCCACGTGGAATCCACGTGGTGTGTTTGTAGGGATGTGGTTAGCAAACACATACTGAAATAGATGCAATAATGAGAATTTTTTTTGCATCACACTTTCTGTCAGCTAGCCTATAAAAATAAGGTCATAACAGTACATTTTATACAAAAAAGCGGCATTTTCGAGTAATATTTTTTTAAACCTGTCTATAGTTTTGAAGCAGAATGCCTTAGGCGGAACAAAGGGAAAGATAAAGAGGCTGAATCTTTTCGTTTATATTTGCGGTAGCTTTCCAATAAGTGATATTTTTGGGCAATATTTTTTAATATCTTCTAAAATCTTTTTCGCCTTCGGCGCGAACATTTAACTTGTGCGGTTGTATAAGATCAAATGACCAAAAGTATGGCACTACTTTGGCATATTATTAAAAAAATATATTACAGTGTGTTCAAACGGTAAATCCCGTGGACTGTTGGGCGCTACTTAATCTATTCCTAAATCTATCCCTAAATGTCCCTAAATCTATCCTAAATCCATCCCTAAATGCTTCTTTAATACCTTCGTAAAGAACCTTCTCAGTTTTTAATAAACCTTCTCAGATACACGATAGGCATCGGCATATATAAGAAAATGCTTCTGGCAGGTGTTAGGCTTATACGTTGTAGGCTATTGAAATAGTAATCACCGTGCAAAAAAGACATTGCAGATTTTAAAAAAAGTATCATTTTTGGATGCAATTATCTCAAATCTCTCGGGCCAAAGGCGCTAAACATCATATATGAGAAATTATAAGACTTAATCTTAATGTAGTATGATAGAAAATATGGGGGCGAGTTGGAAAACAAACCTTTCCAAACAAAAAAACAAATTGCGTGGTCGAGTGGTTAAAGCACCGGACTGATAATCAGCATGGTCTAGGTTCAAAACCCACGTGCGCCATTCTGTTGTGTCCTTGGGAAAGACACTTTACGGCAATTACCCCTGCTTGGTGGTCTTGACAAGCAGTTCTAAATTGCAGTCATATCTCTACTAAATTACTAGCGGACAGCAATGTCTTGGCATCTCCGGAAGCAGGTCGGGGTAATTGCTTACCCTATGTATAGCGCCTCCGTCGCTTTCCTGCAAGTCAGGAGGATAAATATAGAGACAAAAATAAAAAAAAATAAAAAATCTAAATAAATGTTGTTCCAATATTTCTCTTTGTCCCGCTGAATCCGCTACTGCAGTCTACCGATAGATTTACAAAAACTGCTCCTTTTTAAGATTTTACGTTTATTTTGTTTTCACCTTTGAAACTAGAGCTGAAACTGAAAATTTAGGTGAGTTAGGAGCCGGAGCTTCTCATTTTTAAAGAGCTAGCTCCAGAGCCGGAGTAGGAGTTGGCTATTTTAAAAAGCCCACTCCAAAGTTGCAGCTTGAGCCATATCAAAATTAGGTCGGCTCCCCAGCCCTGGTTAATACCAAATTGGATAAAAAAAGAAAACAGTTTGATACGTAGGAGATTGTTTTTGTTTCGCTAAATACCATTTTTTGATTCTCAAATAAAGTCTATTGTTTGACAGAAGAGTTTCAGTTATTACTATTAAATTGGATTAATAAAAAATATTGAGTACCAGTACCGGTACCGTGGTACTTTTTTAGTAGTGGTACCGGTACCGCGCTACTATTTTAGCAAGGTACCGAGTACCGGCACCGCGGTACTTTTAAGAAGTACCGTTTCCACTTCTGGCAATTGTTCGCCATAATCCTCCAAGAAACATGCCAGTTGACACCGATGAGACATCATTTAGCTACAAACATAGCTTTACAAATTGGGGAAGATAGGACATCGTTGCCATCTCAACCTGTTCACCAACAAAAAAATTTGAGAATAATATGATTTTTGGGACAATGAATACTTTTTTCGAGCCAAAAAATGCACCAGTAAAAATGTTTCTCTTAAAAATGAAAGTTATTTTACGTCCAAATAATAGTTTATTTCAATGTGCTGTACGCCAGATTTAATCATACAATTATCTTTTTGGGGATAAAATTGATTATTTCAACGTATAACACTTTTAAATTAATTTTCGAGCGCCAAAAAGATTTCGGATGCATAAAAAAGTTCATGCATCCTGCTCAGATATAAGTCTATAATTACATTTGGGCTTCTTGGTAAAATCGTGCAAAACCATGTTGTGGGCAAAATTGTTTCGCCGGCCTTTACCGAATCCTTTGATCTGGCATGTTCTACGATCTACGAGCTACGATCCACGAAGTACGATCAACGAGCCATATCCTTGGTTTATACGGTTGCAAAAATAGATAAAAAAAATATTTTATAAAATTATAAAGATTGAATTAAACATGAATTGAAAATCGTATTAATAGCTAATTGCTTTTTTTGAGCCCGAACCGGAGCTGAAGCGGACCTGAACCTTTTGAAATAAAATTTGCAAACCTGAACCGTAACTAAATCCGAAAAATAAAATTTGCTGAATCCAAACCGGAACTGAAGCATTAAAAAGAAAGTTTTCGGAACTTGAACCGGACCGTTATTTTACTGTAAACAGTTTGACGCCCTGAATTTTTCGTTTTATTTCTATTTTATTCTCCTGACTCGCAAAAAAGCGACGGAGGCGCTAATACATAGGGCAAGCAATTACCCCTACTTACTTCCGGAGATACCAAGATATTGCTGTCCGATTGAAATTTTTTATTTTGATTTTTAGTTTTATGGAGATAGACTAAAATTTAGAACTGCTTGCCAGGACCGCCAAGCAGGAAAAAGTGACGTGAAGTGTCTTCAGAAGGACACAACAGAATGGAACGAGTAGGTTTTGAACCGATATTATGTTAACTACAATCACGGCGCTCTTAACCACTAAACCACGCTGCCGACAAAAATACATAAATAAATTTTCTTACAATCAAATTAAAGAGCTTTTTAACTTCTTGCATCAGGGGCTAAATCAAACAACTTTTGAGATGCTATGGGTCAATAACTGATTAAAAAGAACACGGTCAGAAACAAGTCGCACGCGGGTCTTTCGCAGCAGAATGCTCTGAATTTTGAATCTCCGACAAATTTCGTTGTTTTTTATGAATCTTACCCAAATTTAACTGACTTCTTGTGTTAGGGGCCAAACCAGTAATATGATTTAAAGTTTTAAGAACAGGTTCTCTTTTGTATAAAACTCACTAACAACAGTTTCCTTTGTTATACAGAAATATAGAGACATCGATATTTCGACAAATTAAGAACGAGTTTGCTGAACATCATGACGTTCCAAGAATGGCTTTGTGCGAACTCCTGAATCTCATCACTGGGCCAAAACAAACAATTTTTGAAACGCTTTGGGTCAATAACTGATCAAAATAACACACAATCGGCAACGCGTTCCAATCGGAAGTGCCGAAAATTTTTTTAGTACGAAGGACTAAGTTTCAAAAAAAACTTTTTTTGGTTAAAAAACATTTTTAAGAAGCACAAATTTTGGAGTAGGCTTATTACAAAAAATTTCACTGAAAAACTGAGTAAAGATAAAAAACGTTTTACGTTGTAAAATTCGGCGCGTGTTTTATTCGTCAGCAAATATTTTTTGTTAAGACAAAAGAGATTTTAATGCCTTCGTCAAAGTGAATACCTTTTTTTATTGGTCTTGACTATGTTTTAAAGATTTTTGCCTTCAAAATCAAACAAAGACTTTTCGGTCTTTACTAAGTTTTTTTGTAAAAATTTTTCTCCAACATGCTAAAATTTGTTTGTAGAGAATGTCTTTTTAATAAAAAAGTGCCTTTTTTAAACTTTGTCGCTCATTGCTAAATTAGTTGCTGTTACTTGCTGTATGGCTGTTTCCGAAAACAATCTAGTGACCATGTGATTTCATTGAAACTATTTTACAAAATCTGTTGGATTTAAAGTCGATAGCGTTTTTGAACGGTTTAAGAGCGCCACAATTGTTCACGACGCAGGTGCGGCTCAACACCTACTCGCGCCCAAAAATACGCAAAACTTCTCTTACCTTTTTTATACAAAAGTCAATAGATACATCACTACCCGGCGCGGATTTAGAAGTTTGTTTGAGGGAGGGGGGGCAGAAATTTAATACCAACAGAACAAAAATACAAAAACCAAACGAAAGAACGAGTACGCCATTGCTTTTCTAACAACTTCGAGATTCAAACCATTTTTTTCTTTTTTTTTATGTTCTTTTATAATTTTTTGTAATTGTCGGCAACGTGGTGAGTGGTTAAGAGCGCCGTGATTGTGATCCACATGATCTTGGTTCAGAACCTATTTGCGACATTCTGTTGTGTCCTTGGGAAAGGCACTTTACGGCACTTTCCCCTACTTGGCGGTCGTGCCAAGTAGTTCTAAATTTCAGTCATATCTCTATAAAACTAAAAAACCAAAATAGAAAAGTTTTAACCGGACAGCAATATCTTGGCATCTTTGGAAACAGTCAGGGTAATTGCTTGCCCAACGTATAGCGCCTCCTGATGCTTTCATGCGAGTCAGAAAGATAAATATAGAGATAAAATGACAAAAATAAAAGCAATTAATGGATGCTCTTCCGAGTGGTAAAAGGCCTTGAGGGCGACTCAGAACTCGCTGGCGGAATTACGTTAAAGACCTGGCCTGGTTGCGTCTTGGAATTCCACCAACGGAATTAGCGTTAGTTGCAGAGATCGGAATGCTTAGAGATCACAACTCGAGCTGCCCCCGCAACCCCAAAAGGACAAGCGGGCAAAGAGAAATACACTGAATTAATTCAATGTTTTTCCCAAAAATGATGATGATGTTGATGATGTTTTTACAGTGTTTTTTTCTTTGCAGCGTTTGTTTTCTTATTTTGTAAATCCCACCTAATCTGTCCCGTTCGGCTTTTTATTTTTGTAATCTACTGTAGATTTGATTGAAACAGACAGAACAAAAAAATGACAAGGCAACATAGTACAAGATTGTGCTTGACTTATTATTGTTTGGATAGTCAGAAAAAGAAAGAACGAACACCCAATAGCGGTCATTTACCTTTCAGAGATAGATAAAAATCATATAATAAAAATTCTTAAACGCCAAACTTTATACATGCCAAAACAATAAAGCAAAAACTACAAAAACAATGGACAAGCAGCAGCAAGCACACTTTGCCTATTTCGATTTCTTTGCGACTAGATTTGCGATTAGACCAGCGGTTCCCAAACTGTGCGCCGCGAGACTTTGTCAGGGGACCCGCGAAAGCATGCGAAAGTTGTTGTACTTACTGCTTTTCTCACAATAATTGCAGTGTGAAAGTTGTTAGCAGCAACGTTCCCTCTAAGAGCTTCCTTAGTGTGCGCGGGATGAAAGCCGTGTGAGCATTGGTGGATATTGGGTGAGGCGAATGAGGCAGTCCCCCCTCGAAAACAGCATATACAGTTTTGAATCCGTTGCAGATGTTTTTTCAAAGAACGATTCTGATTGAGGACCTTATTTTTTTTAGAGAACACCCTGATTTTATGAGAAAAAAAGGGAAATCGGAGATGAAATCGAAGTGAAGACCTTTTTTTTTGAAAGAACATCCTGATTTTGGGAGAAAAATAGGAAAATCGGAGATGAAATCGAAGTGAAGATCTTTTTTTTTTAAAGGACACCATGAGTTTCGGAGAAAAAAAGGTTTCTCAAAGAAGTAATTGAACTGAATACCTTTTTTTCATTACGGCGCCGCGAGAATTGTTAAGTTTTCAAAGGGCGCCGTGAAAAAAAAAGTTTGGGAACCGCTGGATTAGACTTTTCTTTGCCTTTTGATTATGTATTTATTGGTTGGAAAGACACACTCAACAAACGCAAATTTTAGGGTATTACTGAAAATTTTGCAAAAAAGTTTTAATCAAAACCAAATAAAATTCAATGTGGTGCTGTATTTACTAGGCTCACATAAAATATTTGTAAGCCGAAACGCCCTTTGGCTCAAAAATTAGAACGCTTTTGATGCAAGCTATTTTTTTTTTGTTTCGTCTCCGGATTATCTTAAAACTCAAGTGAGGACTTGTTTTTGATATTCACCAAGCTTTTAGTAAAATTTTTCTCCAATACGTCAAAATTTATCATTATCATCGACTAAATTGGAGGTCCGAAATCTAGATCAAAAAAAGGGTCTCCACTTTGGTTTCCGCAAAAAGTTTTTCTAAATGTGGTGAAAAAACTCTTTCTAACCAAAATTTTTTTGCATTTCGAATTTTGTTGAGGAGCAGTGCAATAACAAGTTGATCAAGCATTTGATTAAAAATTCCCTTGCGGGCTGCGAATTCGGCAGCCCTGATCTTTAGGTTAGTTCGTCGTCGTCGTCGTCGTCGTCGTTTGAAGGGCATCCACTCCAGGTCAGACACAAACAGAACTGGGGCCGAGGGTTTATCCTTTTACTACCCCAGACTGCTGCATTGCCTGGATCAGATGCTGGCAGTGATGTTATTAAGCCAGCATCGAGTTTCGTCATCCAAAACCGTCAGACCGCGTGCTCCATGTGGTGCCCGATGTATGGGGCACATTGTTAGTACATGGTCTGCGGTTTGCTCTGAGGCGCCGCACTCGCAATTCGGTGAAGGAACGAGACCCATTTGTGCATGGACGAATGGAATCGCCCAACACCAGTCCGCAGGCGGTTGAGCCTAACCCAAGCTGCTCGGGGTAAGCCCATCCCAACAGGCCTGACACTGGTCCCGGGCACAAAAGCACGGAGCCTGGAAGCACCTTCACAGTACTCCGCGTTCCATTTGTGATTCGTCCATTCAGAGGCGCGGATGCCAAGTGGCTCCAGGCCTCTGAATGGACGAAGCCAATTGACCTTGGCAAGATTGTCCAAGAGATTTCGCGCACCTGGCAGAAACGGGCGTCTGGATCTTAGTCTCACTTGGCCAGTATCTGAGGACCCACTTAAAAGACCATGCAAGATATGATCGGGGTCCAGAGATCCACGGTAAGCCAAGGAGAGTGTCGCTCCCAGTCGGCGAAGCTCAGCTGGCTGGATGCCTGAAAGTACAGGTAGGTGGTCCGTTGGAATGGGACGCAGGCATCCAGTAACTATGCGCAAGGCGTCATTCAAGACACTGTCAATGAGGCGAATGTGAGCACTGCGACACCAGACTGGCGCACAGTACTCAGCTGTTGAGTAGACTAGAGACAAGGTGGCTATGCGTAGTGTTTTAGCACCAGCACCCCATCCCGAGCCCACGAGTCGCCTCAACAGTGTGACGCGCGATGATAGTTTTTTGCGCAATGCCACTAAATGGTGACGAAACGTGAGCGATCTGTCCAGTTTTACCCCAAGGTAAGTAGGGGTTGGACAGAACGGTAAAAGTCTACTATTATTGTAGACCTTTAGCTCACGTTTGGCCTCTCGGTTGTTTAAGTGAAAGGCTGCCGTCACCGTCTTAGTGTGACTGAGCTTCAACCTCCAAGTCTGGAGATACGCTGACAGTGTGGACATGTCTTGGCTTAAAGTCCCCTCCAAGTCCTTCCTGTTTCCACAAGAGTGCAACAATGCTAAATCATCAGCATAAGCAAACTTTCTGGAAATCATGGAAGGAAGATCGTACGTATAGATGTTAAATAGGAGGGGAGCCAAGACCGATCCCTGAGGAACGCCGTTTTTAAGACGGCGTAGCCTGCTTTGCTTGCTGTCATTGGTGGTAAGGGTGAAACTTCGATTTCGGACAAGCTCCATGATCATTTTGACCATGTGCTTATCCGGAAGTAGTCTCAGCAGCTTGCAGGTAAGGCCACGGTGCCAGACAGTGTCATAAGCAGCTGTCAGATCGATAAATA
Organism: Diplosoma virens; assembly: GCA_963680785.1. NCBI lineage: Eukaryota > Metazoa > Chordata > Ascidiacea > Aplousobranchia > Didemnidae > Diplosoma > Diplosoma virens. Next base: position 19,519,171 of record OY796890.1, read on the forward strand.
CGGCACCGGCCTTCTTTCTAGCCTCAAAAGAATCCTCGATGTTCCGGGTTAGCAGAACAACTTGATCTACGGTTGACTTCCCGCGTCGGAACCCAGCCTGCTCTTTAGGGAGCAGTGGATCGATTAATGGTTTAACGCGGGCGTAGATAAGCCTCTCGAGGATCTTGTAGGGGACACAGAGCAGAGATATCGGTCAATAACTCTTTGGATCCCCCACGGGCTTTCCTGGTTTTGGGATCGCGACCACAAGCGCTCTTCTCCAGATCTTGGAAATTTTGAGTCGGCGCAAACAGGAAGAAAGGAAGTCACGTAACCAGGACTTCAAAGCAGCTCCAGCATGGAGTATAAGCTCGGGGCAGATGGAACCAGGACCCGGAGCTTTACCTGGTTTTAAGTGCTGAAGGGCAGCAGCAAATTCTCTCTGTGAAAATTTGTCAGAGATATTTACTGCGTCTGGTGTTGTGGCCCTCCAAAGGTCAGACACTTCTTGAAAGACAAGTCGAGATGACTTGCGATCAACAGCCTCGTATTTCTCATTTCTAACCAGCTGAGATGCAATAGCATCGGCTGAAACGGGACAGTGACGAGGAGAGTGTCGTGACCTACCAGTAAGGTTGTTCAAAATACTCCACGCTTTTCGACTAGAGTGTGAGAAGTCAATGCTCCGAACTGCTTCGGACCATTGATCCCTCCGCTTTCTGTCAAGCTTGGCAAGCAGAGCTGTAGCAGCCAAACTTGGGTCGTCTCCCTGAGGAGACTGCAGAAAGGTTTTATAGAGGGATTCACACTCTCATCCCAACACGGAATATAGTTATTTCGATACCCGCGTGGGATAGTCTTTTTGGCTACTTTCTTAATGGTGTTACAGAAGTCCTGGTAAGCCGCATCAACATCAAGTGAATCAGGCGGCAACAAAGTCTTAGCGAATTTATTCGTCAAAGCAATGTAGTGACTCCAATTGACCTTGCGGAAGTTCCATCGCTTAACAGGCATGCTTGGCACTGCCAGAGCAAACCTTGGTGGTGTAATAAGCGAGGGTCGATGTTGTGACCTGGGAAACTTGTCAAGGACACGTCTATCCGGTAAGCGACTGTTTGGACCTACGCTAGCGAAAGCTAGGTCTGGATTGGTGCCAGTGTTCCAGCGGCCGGAATAAAAACTGGCAGCGTCCTTGGCATTATATAGCAGGGCAAGACAATTAATACTTGCCCAGCCAGCCAAGCACTCACCGTCCGGACTGTTGTCATCATAACCCCAGTCAGCATGACGACAGTTAAAATCGCCAGCATACAGACAGGGGTGAGGAAACACTGGGAGATCCAGGGTTCGCAATCGCGTTGGCGGTGGTTTGTAGACGTTGACTATTTTATAGCCATCAACGTCCACACACAACCACTCGATCTCCGATGTCGGTGAAGATTGGTCCAAAAGCGTGTATCTCAGTCGCTCGTGGACAAACGTGGCAAGGCCATGCTTCCTGCTTAAAGAAGACCCAGCTAGTTGGTAGTGTGGTAGCACCAACTTCTCTGCATCAGTGCAGTGGGTCTCCTGCAGTAGGATGACGAGTGCCTCAGACTGCATAGCGAGGTGATGAAGAACATTCATATTGCTTGCAGTGAGGCCTTCGATGTTCAGCTGAAGAATAGTGGGTCTTCGGAACTTGTTGGCAATGTGCCCTGAAAAGGGCAGTTTTATCCTGACATTGCCCCGTCCTGAAAAGGACGTTTGCCGATTAGCAGACCCACACTGAACATTGGAATGGGTGGATACCCTTCCGTTTTGGTAGGTTCGGTTTCGGTCTGTCATTTTAAAATCAATGAGCAGACTTACTCACGGCCCAGGCTGCGTGAAAGCACCTACCATCTGGGCTTTAGGTTAGTTTGTTATAATTGCTGGCTACAACGTGGAAGGATTTGGTTTTATTTCTGGCCCACCCAAATCTTAAACAGTGGTTTGATTGTTTTCTATCTCATCATCGCCGCCAAGACAGCACTAAGTAAATTGCTATGCGGCTGCTGCTTAAATCTGCACATCCTGGTGAGATAGACCCCTCAACTTGAGACACGCTTTGGCGTTGAAAAATAGTTCGACCAACTTCATCAATTAAGTTAAAGGTCAGCAGCGTTTTCGAGTGGTAAGAGCGCTGTAATTGTGATCGACATGATCTCGGTTCAGAACCTACTCGCGCCATTCTGTTGTGTCCTTGGAAAAGACACTTTACGACACTTTCCCCTGCTTGGTGGTCGTGGCAATTAACCTGTTCTAAATTTCAGTTATATTTCTACAAAACTAAAAACCAAAATAAAATATTTTAACTGGAGACCAATATCTTGGCATCTCAGGAAACAGGTCGGGGTAATTGCTTGCCCTATGTATTAGCGCCTCCAACACTTTTCTGTCAGCCAAGAGAATAAATATACGTAGAGATGAAAGAAATATAAAATTAAAGCCTCGTTTTCTCTATGAGCATTGGCAGGATTACTTTTTGTTTGTTTATTGATTTATGTTTATTGATTGTTCTGAGAAGGAAAAAAATCAATAAACAAAGAATAATCGCGCCAGTTGTTTTAGTGGAAACGGGTTCTACACTAAATCTTGTCAAAACTGTTACAAATTTTGCCGGTAATTTTTCTGCTAGTTTTTGTCACTTCCCGAGTACTTTACGATTGAAAAAACCTCAGCTGGTAGAGCTATTTTGTTATTCGGCCATTTACAGTTTTCCTCATATTGCTTTAGATCAGTGTTTCGTAACCTTTTTTTTGCTAGCACTCTTTTGAAATCAGCAATCAATTCTCGCACCCCTTTTTAGAATTGGTTAAAGAACAAAAACCATTGTTTTTGAATTCTCAATTTTCGTCCCAAAAACATAGTGATCTCTAAAAAAAGTCTTCACTTTGAATTTGCCTCTGAATCTCAATTTTCGTTTCCAAAATATCTGATTTATGTCAAGTTCTGTGGCCCATTGAAAACAGCGCCATGGCCCACAGATTAAAAGCCACTGGTCTGAGTGACATTTTTGCTGTTGTTTCCTATTGATAATGACATCAAGTCTTGGTGTTTTATAGTTTATATAGCTTATGTATTTATCAAGCTTTTTATAGACCTAACCAACCTTGATAATTCAGCAACATGCACCCCCTTGAAACAGATATTGCTCCCCTAAGGGGTGCGAGCACCCATGGTTAAGAACCTCTGCTTCAGACGCTGTTAGATATTGTGTATCTTTTTGTATTTTGCGCTTCATCTGGTTTTAAAAGCATTGGTTGGCCTATATTTTGAGCCTATAGTGCCACTTAATAGACTTAACACAAGAATAATACTTTCGATAATTCTCAAGAGTTTTAGCAAAATGTATCTTGACACAATTAGAAGGCTACATCACAAGAGCATTTATGATGTATAATGAATAGTATGCTAATTTTAAGTTTATCAATAAATAACGAAGATTTTTTTTCTTAATATGACCGCAATCGACTTGCTGCTTTCTGTGCGCGGAGCCATCATTGTTAATGAGCTATGTGACCCCATTTAAGATTTTGTTGTAAATGATTTTCTTTAGATTTCTAACAAAATCACTCAGTTACATTAAATAATCATCCGAGTCGTTTTTTTTCTTGTATATCAGAGTGTTATGCCCAAGAGCTAATATGGCGATTAATACACGACTAATGGAATGCAAGAATCAGTGCATAGATATAGCTATAATTAAAACGATAATTAAAACTGTCTCCTTGTACTTTTTATGCGTAGCCTGAAAGCCAAAGTTAATAGATATAGGTAAGTCTACGTGCTGAGCGCAGAGTAATCACCTTTTTTAGAAGTAAGTCTTTTTAATTTTTTTAAGAATAAACAATAATTTTGTTTAAATTTATGGTAACCAATGGCTCCGTTTAAAAATTGTGGTATTATTTTTCGAAATAAACTTTTCTCTAAAAAAATTTGCTAACTTAAACTTATGCCAAGAAAAAGTTCTAAATAGTAAAATTGATTGAATTTTTTAGCAATATTGATTTTGATCGACGGCGAATAGAAATAAAGTTAAAATCAACTCAATGGACCCATTAGTTTGCTCAAAATAAACGCTGATGCAAGATCTTCAAGTATCGAAATCCTATTAAGAAAAATTTTTCAGGCCGATTAAATCTTTAATGGTGCCGCAAGGTCTACTCGTCTCTACTACGTCATTACTGTATATTTCCTGCTCAACTCATCTACTTAACAAATGCGAAGCTCTTCTAGAAATGTCGAAAATTAATAAATTATATTCTATCTCTCGTCTTAAAAGCGCCAGAATCCCCATCCATACGACGTGAGTCCAACAATGAGAACACCAACAACAAAACAAAAACATATGCAACATACAAGTATATATTTTATCTAAATATCGTATACTCGCTACAATACACTAAAATAATTGCCGGCAATTAATCCTAGAAATACTACTGAATAAAAAATTTAACGGCATGGTTAGAAAGCTGCTCATCGTTTTCTCTTCATGGCAAAGTATAGGTTTTGGATTTTTATTCTTCGTTTTTTCTGTAAAGCAAGAAGAATTTGTTCGATAAACCGTTTTTTTTAAGCATAAATAAGTAGATTTAATTAATCAAATTTAGTTTAAGCTAAATAAAAATAAAAAATAAATCTACAAAATAAATATAGCGCTTTTTCCCTAAATAAATCAGAGAAAAGGTGCTGTTTCTAATATTGATAGTGCAGCTGGTATCAGCGCAACTTGAATAGTGTCAACACGTGCTTCAGCAACATGAGCGCCTGAAGTGAATTGCGAACTCATGATCTTGTGGTTGGGAGCATAGTCCGTTGCGCCACGCGCTTTGGCTTCCAGATAAAGTGTAATAGATTAACAGCCAATATTCGTATACAGAGGCGATCATTGGGGCCAAAAAACTTCTGGCGGGAGGGGCAAAATTAAACAAGGACATTTTTCTGGTTAAAAAAGCACGTTCAAGAAACGCATATTTTAGCGTATTAAAAGAAATTTTTACTAAAAACTTAGTGAAGATTATAAAAAAGAAAAAATTAAAGTACTAACTTATCAAATTTGGCCACATTTTTTTTATTTACTTGGAAAGAAAATGTTTTGATGAGCAAAAATGGCTTTTAGCTAAAAAAAGCTCATTGCCCTAATGGTAAATAAAGACCTTTTCTTTGCTTTTTAACAAAAAAAGCGCTTTTTTAAAATTTGTCCCCCTTGCTAAATTTCTTACTGATATTGACTATTTGGCTTCTTTCAGAAAAAGTTTGGTGCATCCTGGTCTCAACTGATATTTTACAAACTTTGTTGGATGTTAGTCAGTATTATATGATGGTAGAAACAGACCAAACGCAACGGTCCTGTGTTGCAAACGTCAAAGAGCACCGCTTGCTTTCGTGTGCCCCAGTGTTTTAAAAATATTGCAATTTCCCCCCTGCTCTTTTTTCGGCGCCCCTGTTTTCGATAAAATTTTCTTTCCAATTCGAGCAAAACACGAGAAAAGGTCGTGAAAGCTCCGGTTGGGGGCACATTTTAAAGTTTGATTTTATTAGTCGTGCAAAACAATGAGATAAAGACCTGAAAGAAAAAACCTTAAAAATAATCGTAGCTGAAAAGTAAAATGCTCTGGCCTCGACGGTATGTGGAAGTAGATGAAATAAATAAAGTATAGACAAAATAGCTCGATGCGATAACACTCTTACTTGAGAGCAAAAGAATGTGAGTCCGATGCACAGTCTAACTGAGTGATTTTCGTTGTGCCCTTGGATAAGCATTTTACGTCTTTTACGACAGTTTCCCAAATTGAGTCATGCTGGTTGCATACAAAAGAAAGTGAAGCAAATTTGCGTACTTACAAGATTGCTTCCCCATTTTACAATAAAACCGAAATCTATTTCGTTGTGAGAAAATTTGTAAATTAACTTCTGGCGTTCGGATCTCGTGCTAAAGAAGGGGCGCTATTAAAACACTTAACTTCCAAGCAAGTTTACTTTTTCAATAAAAATGTTTCAAAACTTTAACTGACTTGAAAACAGAACAAACAAAGCAATGCTTTTACAACAGTTATTGCAGTTTCTAGTTTGTGCTCAACGCTATTGAAGTTGTTAATCTGATTAAAAGAGCTAATCAATATAAACCCATTTACAACGCAGAGGTATTGGCGCACTATTGCAAATATTTAGCGCTACGTTGCTCAAAAAGTACAGAGCTCTTCTCCGGTACAGAGATAAATTTGTGAATTTGTGATCAAAATACCTGTTTTAAAAATTTCGATGATTCTCATATTTTTCTTCAGTACACCGTGACATTTTTGAATTTTTCTGCGATGTTAATACCATGAGAATTTTACTTAATAAATTACGGTTAACTAAAGCTGCTGGAGTAGATGGGGTTTTTGAAAAGCACTTTATTTATGGTTGGTTGCTGGGTAAAAACTTATCTAAGTTTGCTTTCAATATGTGTTTGTCCCATGGATGTTTGCTCTCTTCCGTCATGCTTACAATAATTTCTCGTAAATCATAAAAATACTAATTCTAACATAAACGATGTTTGTAATATTTGACCCATTGCTGTAGCCATTATCTTGTCTCAAATATATATTTAAATATGCTTTTTCGCATTTAATCTTTTTTTATCTTAAAACTACCCATAATCAATTTGGCTCTAAAGCTAATCATAGCCAGGGGCGCCGAAAAAATTTTTCGTCGGGGGCAAAATTTAAAATAAAGCCAGCTTTTTTTTGGTAGAAAAATTGTAGTTAAGGTTCACAGCTGCACCAGCCGAAAAATATTGGGGGGCAATACAATCTTGCCCAAATTTTATTGACGTCTGCCCGAATCATAATTTTGTAGTATTTTACAGAGTTGCCACTTCGGTTCCGTGACCCTTTTTCGCGCAAAAATTTAGCGATGGCTAAAAAAAAGTCATCACTTCTACTCGGGGTTCAAAATTTCTATTTTCGTCCTAATTAAAAGATGAAGACAAAAAGAATAAAAAAAGGCCTTCGTTTCCAATCGATCTGATATTTTTGTCGAGTTTATTTGATTGTAGAGAAGTTTGATCGTTGACAAGTAGAATTGTTGATTTTATGAAAGTTGCGTACAAAATAATAAATAAAACATAACAAAAAAAATCGTTGCTACTAAATTTTTTAAATTGTTTGAGAGAATTGCTGAACTTTTTTCGCAAGGGTCTTACCTATTAACAATAAATCAATGGTTAAAAGTTTTCTTTCTATTTGAGAAACTTTGTAGAAAAAAAATGTCAATAAAAAGCAAGATCAATTATGGAAAATAAATTAAAAAGCTTTAATAGTGGTTCAATGTGCTCTCAGTGAACAGGTTAAGTGAATTTCAAAGGGAATATCGAATCTTTAAATCCTTCTTATTTTTTTTATGTTTTCGAAATAACGAGTTATCATTAGTAATAATCACTTCAAAAAATATTTATACGAAAATTGTTTACTTAACAGTGTGGCGTTAAAAACACACGAAGCACGGAACCAAGCAATCGTCCTACCATTTTTTTTCTTCAAAGAAGATTACATGGCCGTGTCAATTTATGTTGGCCGTATATGTTCCATTCAAGTTTTTTTTGTAAGCCACAAAGATAAATTATGACCTATAATAACTAATGAGTCATGCTCATTCTTTGGTTTTGGGAAAAAGCATCTTGTACTTTTGTTCTGTTAAAAAGAACAGAATTAAGACAATACCATAAGGTCCGAAAAATTTAGGAGAAATGAAGCAATCTTATTGCGCAATCAATGACGCTCCAAGCCTACATACTTTGGAGACTTGATTATAGGCCGAAAAAGATGAGAAACTGTTTTTCTATTTTTAAGACTTTTATTAAATTTTGCTACCAAATGTTTTGTTGATTAAAAGATAATGGATCTTTCGATTCAAGCTATTCTCTGGTAGAATTGAAACACTTTGCGGTGGCGGTAATTTTTCTGTTTTTAGGTAGTTGACATAAACTATAACCTTTGTTAGGCGATTTGTGTTTCATATAAAAGTAGAATTAAAACTTTTGATGTAAGAACCGACGCTTTTCAGAGTAAAATTACTACCTGTTGGCTGACTGAAAAAAGGCTATATTTTGATTCTTTTTCAACGTTAGTTTTGTAAAGAACAATGCACAAAACGTTTTTAAAAAATTGACCTAAAATTTGGCGTAAGAAAGTAGTCAAGTAAGTTAAAAAATTTATAATTCTCAAAGGTTTTTCTAATCTATTTTAAGCTTTCTTTATTGCAATAATTTTTTTTTTGTTGAAAAAGAAAACCATTAATGTCTTAAACAAAATACCTCTGTTAGAATTAACACAGAAACTGCTTACAAAATCATAAAAAAATTTTGTTGATGTATAGGCTGATTTCAAAATAGCTTTAAAACCAAATGCTGCATTAAGAAACTGCTTTTATTTAGTAAATAGCCTTGAAAAAGCCTATTCTACAAAACTAAAAAATTTTTTCCTCGCTCTATCTTTTCAGATTATTTATATTGTAACATGCGTTATAAAAATGAAATAAAAATTTATGCAAATTAAACATTTATTTTGTAAAAACAAACTAAAGAACAAGAAACCAAAAACACAGAAAATAAACACATTTACATTAATAATTTATGTCTATAAACATACTTAGTTGTCGACAAAATTTAGGTTGCGGTATGTAACAAATCTTGCTTTCTATTCTTTGCTTTTGTAAAAGCAAGATTTGACTTTATCTTTCTTAAAGCAAGATTGAATTTTTGTTGAGTTATCTTGGAATCACGTTTATCACTCCTGTAAACCCAAATTTTGTCTACAAAAAGTATTTATCTACAGATATTCTTTATCATGGTGAAGGTGAATATTTTTGTTTTTTCTGTTCTCAACCAAGGCTTACAGAAAATCGTAGGGGGTTTACATTGAATTCCATGGTATTATTTTGTTGGTTCACAGGATAACAAAATTAACGAAAGATTTTTGATTACACCTCTCTGAGAACAAGAACGCGGAACTTAAATTTAGTTGAAGAACAGAACAGAAAATTATTTGTTTAGTAAGTTTGACTTGCACAAAACAATTCCAAAAAAAGAGTCATCGCTATCACTTCATTTTAATAGCACTTTTGGGCGGAACTGATTTAGAAATCAATGTGATAATCTTTTTTTTTTGTTCTTCACCAGAATCGGAGAACTAATTTCTAATTGCTAGCGTATTGAATTCACATACTGTATATATAGGCCTACTAAATATCGTTGAAATCTAAGGAAAAATTAAAAAAAGTGATTACATTGACTTGCTCAACAGTTCCGCCGCAAAATTTCAGTTGGATTGAAGTGATAACTTTTTTTTTTGGTGGAGGCTCTTTACTTATACATGTATTTCTACAAAACATATTTGAATTTAAGTTGCTTGCAACTAAAAATGGGTTCTCCAATTTAGCTAAAGATCAAAAAGAAAAAAGTTTTACTTTGATTTTAGCAAAAAAAATTCATATAGCTTGGTATTAAATAATTTTTGGAGCGAAAGGGGTCCGCCGGGTTAAAAAAGATTAAGAACCTCTGTTTAAAACAAAAAAAATTCAAGTTTTCTCAAGCCGCTTTTTTCAAACATACTTGTTAAACAAAAAAAGTAGGTTATTATTAGGCAACCTTTGCTTTTTTAATGTTATTTCAAAACTAAAAAATCTCAAAATACATGTAACAGTTCTCGTTAAATATATTTGTGGGAATATATTGTGGGTACCGGTATTAAAATATATTTGTGGGTATTTGAAATATTAGAAATATTTGAAATGTGGGCATATATTTGAAACGCATATATTTGAACAAAGCGCAAAATATATTTGTCGGTACCAGTAGCCACTTTGGTCACAGGCTGTGCCTGATATGTACAGCAACCACAACAACGCTTTTTTTAAAAAAATTATGTTTTTTAAGTCCCCCTTTTTTGTTTGAAATTATCCGAGTTGTTATCAAAAAATGAATATTGTAAATGAGAAATTGTTTTAGTCCAGGATGTAATGGATCCTGAAAAATTTTTTAAATGATGCGCACTGATTTTTAAAAAGTTTCCCGGCACACTTAGAAATCTCTCGCCTGTGTTATAATAAGCAATGGCCTAATGTTAAAAAAATGTTGCGGAGCGATGGCCTGATATTTTTTAAAAAGTTTCCCGGCACACTACTGTGCCTGGTTGAAAACCACTGATCTTCAGTCTTATTTTAAACTTTTTATTCAAAATTTTGCTGCAAAGGTTTGTTTTGAGGTATTGTTTCATTTAGTAGATGTTAAATAGTTTAATTGTTTTGTAAAACCGGTAATCACACCATTGCTCCTTGAATAGCTAAAAACTTGTATGTTTACTTTTCAACTTACACCATTCATTAACGGTTTCACACTTTTTCGTAAAGCTCATGATTTTACAAAACATTGTAAATTTATAGATTTATTATGGAAAAGGCAACAGAATTTAGCTAGAAATTTAGGAGTTTTTAAAGTTTAGGAATTAGGTGTTTTAAAAAGTTTACGACTAAAAATCTAAATTAAGCAAGTGGACCAAAGTATTTGCGGATGATAATTTATTAAAATTTTATATTCACCTTTCAATGTTTTCTATGTGACGCAATAACTTTTAATAGATTAAAAGATATCTTGTGAAAGTAAAGAACAAAAAATATTTTTGTATCAATTTAATTTTAATTATTAGTTGTTTTTAAAAAAGTTTAAATTTAAACACTTTGCATTTCATGCAAGAAAGTCGAAGATTGCTTATGCTTTATAATCTAGTTTTAAGAACCAAAAAGTTTGCTATTTAATATTTACTTACAAATCAAGAAGATTGTTGAGAATTGACCAGGATAAGTCCTTTCTTTTTAAAATCGTTGGATACCTTAAATCTGACGGATGATATGGCTTTGCTCTTTTTGAAGTTTCGGAATAATCTCGTATGTTTTCGCTGTAGGGACTTTCGCTTAACGGTGGCGGATGTAATTGATCCGTGAAAGAAGGCTCGCTCTGTTTAACGCTACGGTCGTTCGTTGAGTGATCGAGAGAAGAATCGGAGATTTTCATAGATTCGAGAAAATTCTGTAAAGTAAACAGTTGCCTTGGATAAGCTTTACGACAACATTCATCGAATATGCAATATTTTCTCATTTAGTGCAAAAAAATTAAAGAAATTTATTAAATTATTTTCACTTTAGTATGTAGCTCGGTGTTTTTCAATCTTTTACCGTTTGCGGCACATTTTGGAAACTCATCAAAAATCGCGGCACTTTTGGACCATTTTTATTAATTTTTGTTTCCAAAATCAGGTGAAAAAAAAAAGGTCTTCACCTATTTTTATGTGCCGATTTTCTGCTTTTCATCTCAAAATAAAGAAAAAACACTTTCGCCACAATTTTTCGCTCTGAAATTCCTCATTTTTGCCAAACAATAAGCTGTTCTCTAAAAAAAATCTCTTCACCTGAATTCACGCATTTTCATATTCAATTCTTTCCCAAAATTAGTTCTTTCTAAATATAAACGGGTCTTCGCTCCAAATCTTATTTATTTTACGTGCAAAAACCGCAAAATTCGACGCCCCTAAATAATTTTTTTCCGAAATCTTTCGCGGCACACTGGTTGGAAAATATTGATGTAGCTCACTACATTAGTGAAAAATTTCGCTATAGAAAAGATTAGTAAAACTAAGCACAGTATAAACCAATTTTTTTATTCTTAGAAATTAAAAAAAAACAAAAAAGGCTCATTTAAATTGAAAGCAAACACATGTTAATTAAAAAAAAGCTTGATTGGGCTATTCGCGTGACTCAGCGTTTTGGTGTGTGAGATTTCGTATTTTACATTTGTCAGCATGCGCGTTTTGTTTACTCGGCACATCTATCTCTCACACTTTTCAGTTACAAATAAGAAGAACACTCACAAGTTTTTATTTTTATTTATTTATGTTTTATTTTCATTTCTCTATTTATTCTCCTGACTCACAGATAAGCGTTGAAGGCGTTATACCGTCAAGCAATTACTGCGACCTGCTTCTGGGACTGTCACAATGTTGCTGTCCAGTTGAAATTTTATGTTTGATTTTTTAGTTTTTATATAGAGATATGACTAAAGTTTAAAGCTGTGTGCCAAGACCACCAAGCAGAGGAGAGCGCCATAAAGTGTTTAACGAAGGACACAACAGAATGTGGAGAGTAAGTTTTGAACCAGCACCGTGTTGATCACGTTCGCCATCAATTATGGTGGTCTCAACCACTCGATCACGCTGCTGACTAACCGAACTAAAGAGGCGATCACATAACTTAGACTTGTATTAATAGGAATTTCTTTTTAGTAGGGCCACAATCGGCTCAAGATTTAACCTGGGGGGGGAGGGGGGTAGGGCAGCACTGGACATAATTTTTTTACAACAAAGATACTCCTTATTGGAAAGAATACTGTGGGCAATACTAGGAAAAAATTATTTTAAAAGTAGAACAGCAGTTTAAAATAATTTTTCCAACTATACTTTAGTTATCTGTAACGAATTGACAAAAAAGGATAGTTGGTTAAAATAAGTATCTCATTACGCAAAAGCTTCATACAAGCATTCAGACATGCTTCATACATCTAAGAAACAAAAGTACATTGAAAAGTAGCAGCTTCAAATAAACGATCTCATTTTCCAGCTTTTGGTTTTCCGATCGCTTGTCGTTTGAAAGTGTTGAACTGAGATCTACCTCATCGAACTGGTTCTCCTGCATTGAAATTACTGTGAGCAAGATATTTTTAATTTAAAAAAGGTTTTTCAAAGATCGAGAAATGTTACAATACGGTCTTGCAATAGTTGTTGTATTATTAAAGCGATCGTGTTATTTGATTTTACATTTAAACTGTTTCTAAAATTTGAACATTTTAATGAAAATAGCAAGAATATCGAATCATTATGGTTGAGATCGTTTTGCTATTGTTGATAAATATTTTAAGTTAAAACAGGTTAACATGTTCATTATTTGAAGTGACTTCGGTTTGTAATTGATTTGAAATATTCGCGGCATCGTGGCCAAGTGGTTAAATCAAAGATATTTTCCGCTACATCAAACCAGCGTTGAATATAGCAATGTAAAGAACAAGTGTAAATAGATTAAGTAAAAAAATCACCTTTATGCTTTCGTCGTTTTCAAGATTCCGAAGGTTTCCTGTAAACATAATAATTCTCCTTTTAAAAAACATCAGAATAAATAAAAAAAACAATTAGTTCGAGTTTTTTATGTGTACGCAGAAAAAAATTTTGAGACACTTGGCTGTTCTTAAGAATTTTCTTTTAAAGCAAATTAGAACCGAACCACACTTTTTTAAATCAAAAATTCATTCAAGTGATCAAAAGACTGAAAGCTATGACAACACTGTTTGATAAACGGGGTTTAAAAAATAAAAGCATATAGATTTTATTATATCATTAACTAGGCTTTCCTACCGAAATGCGCTTCTGAACAACTCCTGATCAACATTCAGATTTAAATTGAAAAAAAACATTTTGGGTTTTGGAAATAATTGCGTAGCCTAAGAAATTGCGGTTTCACTAACATTGATGGAAATATGGTTTGGTTGAATCTCATCACGAGCTTGCACATACATTATTAATTAAACGGATTTCATTGACGTCAGCTTTTTGCATTTGGTTTTGTTCAAAATTTTTTTCGAAGTTGATTTGTTGTTCTTTATTTAGATTTTTTAATTTTCGTAAACTTAAATAACTTTGTTGTTTTTACAATATTGGTACATTGATATTCAATCACTTCTAAATTTAGCATTTTTAATAGGTTGGTTTTAATCTAGTTTGTTGATCTCAAAAAATGAAAACACATTTTTTCGTTTATTTCGTCAATCACATCCATAAATAAGTGCATCAAAATTTTATTAATCAAAACTTCCATTTAGCTCAAAAAAATCAAGTGGAAAAAATCTTTATTTACTAATTTAAAACTAGTATTTATGTTACAAAATCTGGAAGAAAATTTTCTATTTTTATTTTTTATAGTTTATCTTTTTAATTCACTAAGTATATTATTTTATAGGAAGGGGGACGAATTATGTTTTAGCATTTTTTTTCTCAGAGCGATTCTGGCAACCCATTAGAAACGATTTTTAAAAACTAAAGAAATCTTTAAATTGTTCATAAAATACTTAATCACTAATAACTAATCAGTCATTACAATAAAATTTAAAAATTTTTAAAAATGTATAAAAAATTATTATGATAAAAAAGACGTTTGGATGATTATTAAGTTTTGCTTTAATGATTAATTTTTTAATTTAAGCTTGTTATATAAAAAATCAAAAAATGTGTTTTAACTTTTGTTTTAAAATTTAAAGTTATTGAAAGGTTTTTATAAAAAAGATACAATTCAAATTTCGTTTATTACCAAACGAGTCGATTTTTATGCAGTTTTGTAAATGAAGTCAGATTTTTTCTGCAAAAGGATTTACTAAAGCTTCTCTTTTTTATTCTTCATAAAACTTGGATTCTTTCGCATCATAAAATTTGGAAGGCTTAACTAATTTCAGAATAAAAAGTATAGCCAATCTATTTTGAAACATAGTTTATTAAGGACGTTTCGGAATTATAACTCACTCCATTATCAACTTGTAAAACTTTCTATGAGTTTGGATCTCAAAAACTCATAGAAAGTTTTACAAGTTGATAATGGAGTGAGTTATAATTCCGAAACGTCCTTAATAAACTATGTTTCAAAATATATCCAATATATTACCATTAAACGAAAGAATCCAATTTCAAAATAAAAAGTATTCTGAAATTTCAAAATAAAAAGTATTCTGAAATTGGATTTTTTCGTTTAATGGTAAACCAATGAATCAGTCAAGATAAATCAAAAATAGTCATCTAACCTCTAGCCCTAATCCGTACTGGTTCAAACGAAATCTTTATTAAATCATTTTAACTTAAACTATATCCCAATTTTCAAGAACCTTTACTTACTGATTGAAACAGAGTTTGATTGAAGGAAAAGTGAAACAAAAACAAAAAAGCATAATTGTTGTAGCATTTTCATGTTTATTTAAACAAATCACAGTCAATTTTTCTACTCTAAAAAGGGTCTGCAGAAAGCTACAAAATAAAAGTTACATATCACTAATTAGGTCGTTTTAGTTTTCTAAAATAATTATTAAACGCGTATCATTTGATATACAGCAACACCTCACTTTCTTTCAGTTAAATTAAGTTTGTCTTAAGATTAGTATTACTTTTTGTGTATGCGCCTTTTTAATCTTCAATGTTAATATACAAATGCGGTGAATAAGCACAATTATTTTGCGCATGCTATAACGTATATTATCGTTTAGTTGCCGTTTCGTCATTGGCGACCTTTGCTCTATTTTGTTCTCAATCATTGGTTGTTCTTTCGAATGCATATAAAAACAAACTACTACTACTCCTACAACTAATCTTCATAAAATTTATGTGTTTAAATTTCAGAATGAGTTTCAATTACGACTTTGCTTTACATAACCTTGTTTCCTTTAATACAATTCCTATATGTATTTCATTATTATCTTTGCAAGTTACCATACGTCAGTCGTTTTGTTGCTTTTTTCTTTTTTTAATTCGCAGCCTTAAATAAGTTTATTATTCAATACGTAATTACAGTTGTTTTCATTACTACGTGGCGGAGCAAAAATAAAAGAAAACTAAACTGAACTAAACAATTTTAAGTTTTTTAATGTTTTGAAGCGACTAAATTTCTGGTCAAACAACATTTTTCTTCTGTTTATCAAATTAAAACAAAAGCAAAAACTTTATTTTTTTGTTGCAATTCTATTTAATCCATCTTGAAGAGGTTTAAAATATTCATTCTCTTATCTGCAATATTTTAAGATTGTTAAATGAAAAAAAGGAAACAAAACCAATTTAGAAATAATTTTCATTGTTTAGATTCTAAATTAGAAATTAAAAATTTCTATTTTACTTACAAAATAGAAAGTCTCGTTAAAATACTAGATTGAAAAAAACTCCTGAAAAACTTTAAAGTATACTTTAAAGTTAATTAAAAAAATCTTTTCTATTTATTTTAACAAAATAGAATTTTTTGAAAAAAATAAATTTTTCTCTGCAATATCATTTTTCAGCTTTTTGTCCTGCATAAAGCCAAAATCATAGCTTTTAAAGGATTTTT
Organism: Diplosoma virens; assembly: GCA_963680785.1. Classification (NCBI taxonomy): domain Eukaryota; kingdom Metazoa; phylum Chordata; class Ascidiacea; order Aplousobranchia; family Didemnidae; genus Diplosoma; species Diplosoma virens. The sequence continues at coordinate 19,535,329 of OY796890.1, forward strand.
TGGAGTTGAGCATCTATTAGTGTTAAATTTTTTTGCAGTGTACTGACGAAAATATCAAAAAAATTTTCAACGTCATAAAGTACCTTTAATATTTAAATTGCGTAGAGCGTACAGGCGACTGTTCAAAGAATGATTACTCTTGACAACAACTCTTTAAAAATTAATCAGCTGTATGTTTAAATCTTCTAAATATTACGTCTCTCTGAGAGCAAGCTAAATTGGGATTTCAATTCGCATTCGATATTAATTTTTGGAAACTATAATTCTAAACATATATTCGAAATAGAAAAGAACAAAGAAGCAAAACCTTTTTTTGTATTGAATAGAAAGGATACTCAATACTAAATATAAACCCACTTTTACACTTCGTTAAGCTAAATAAAATTTCATATATTTTTTTATTGATTTCCAAGTTTTTTTCAAATGTTGATAGGCTTTATCGGAATAACAGATGCACAGTCCAGATAAAACCTCCGATTAATGAGCGAAATAAAAACAAGGTCTTGCCTTTGCAAAGAAATACGCACGCTGGACGGCTGAACAGTGGGAAAAAGTAATGTTTTTCAATGTCTTGGAAGAACACGCTCAAATTCTATCACATTTGTGGCTTTTAGGTATTTACACGTTAATGAACCCAGTCGAAAGGCCAAAAAGATAACAAAATGGCTTAAACAAAAGCAAATAAATATTCTTAAATGGCCTGAAACAGCTCGGATTAAAATCTTACGAAATTTGCTGGCCCAAAGTATAAAGCTCTATGTCAAAAAGAAAATACCTAACCTAGAGACTCTGCAAGAATAGCTGAAAAAAGTGTGGTGCCAAAAGATGACAGCTGTTTTAGAAATTTTAAATAATGTATGCCCAAACGCTCGTCGGCAGCGTGGTCAAGTGGTTAAAGCGCAGCGATTGTAATCGAAATAGTCTCGGTTCAAAACCTGCTCGTGCCATTCTTGGGAAAGACACTTTACGGCATTTTCCCCTATTTGGTGGACTTGGCAAGCAGTTCTAAATTTCAGTCATATCTCTAAAAAAACTGAAAAACCAAACTAAAAAATTTCAACCGGACGTCAATATCTTTGCATCTCCAGATGCAGGTCGGGGTAATCGCTTGCCTATGTATTAGCGCCTCGTCGCTTTCCTTCAAGTCAGGAGAATAAATATAGAGGTGAAATGAAATAATCATGAATAACAAGGACAAAAGGACGAAATATTTTAAAAATTGTTTATATTTTATCTTTTTATGAAAGCAACAAAACCAACAAACTTTGCTTTTTTTTCAAAAAAATTAGATAGGGCTCAAGCAATTTTGCGGCAGCTGTAGTAGTTAAATTGAATTTGTATGTACAAGATCCACTAATAATTAATGCTTTTTCTATTGAAAGTATTAATCCTAATGTTGCTTTAATAGACATTATCTTTGTGTAAAAATCTTTGGGATCTAGTGGAAAAAAAGAAAATATTAGTGTGCTTCTAAAGCATTGTTTAAAAATTTTAAAAATATTTTGTCACAAATTTTAACGCTGAGCAAAAAATTTTTTTTGTTTGCTTACAAAGCAATGAGAAACTTTGGTTCATAATTCAAAACCCGTATATGAATAACACCGTTTCTTTTTTTATTCATTCTTAAACATTTTTTGCCTAACTGCAATGGAAAAATTTTTCATGTAAGAAATTAATTATTAAAATAATGAAACCAAACTTTGAAAAATAACATTTTACAAAAAATTTCAAAAATGAATCGATTTAATCTGGCTTTCATATAATCGCGAAGAAATTTTATGTCTTAAAAAAACTTGCATAAACCCAACTTTTGCACATGAATATAAACCATTTTTAAAGTTTTTTTGGTTTAACCTGATTAAAGTTCGAACCTGCTAGTACAAACAAACATCGGAGTCGCGACTCCGATGTTGCTGGATTACAATGACTTTCGCGTAATGAACTTTTACTTACCGTATATACTTGTATATAAGTCAAATTTTTGGGGGACGATATTTAGGTAATATTTTTGAGGTCGACTTATGCATAGGTAATGTTTATGGAGATGTTGATGAAGAGTTGTATATAATTTGAAAGTGAAAAGAAAACTCTATATGTTATATATATGCCGGCCTTAACAAACACTCGTATTATAATACTTCATCTTAAAAAATGCTCACATCTTGACGTTACTTCACGAACTTATCAAATATCAATGTAATTTATGTTAGATTATATGGAATTAGCTTAAAATTTATAGATTACCAATAAACAAGGCATCGACGGAGCGCTCGATCATAACTGAATAAAGTCTAATGCACTGGAAATCCACACGTATCTTTAAATAGGATTTGTTCTATATATACCTGTAATTATGCAAACATACAAACATTTTAAATCCTAGAAACATCATCATTTAATACTGGTCTAACAAAAAGTATATTCAAAGCCTTCAAAGTAATTCTCGCCACATTGCTATCACTTGCCCCAAACACTTCATTTCACTCCTCAATACCGCTAGTGTTAGTTACATCATCATAAAAATTATCATCACTGTAAAGCTACTCAGCATTCTCAAAATTGTTGGACTGTTTTCTTAGCCTGAATCAGCAAGGTCATCGAGTTTGCGCCATAATATTGACTGTGCCTGCAATCGACAATCGACTAAAACATAGGTAATACTTAAAATAACACAATTTTTGGTCTTAAAATACACATCGACTTAATACGGGTTTATGATTCATCGCAAAATCTTTCTTTTTTTCTTTCGCGAAATGACTCGTAAATTTTTGAGTTTTGAAAGACGTCCAAAAGCCTTTGTTAAATTTAAATTTTATGTTTAACAATTCATTTTTCTATGCTAAATACATATAAAGAAAAAGCCAACGAAATTTTCAATTACACGTTAGTCACCTGTCTATTAAAAGCAACGCCATTAAAATTATTTTAAGTCGACTATAAGAGAAAAAAAATAGATAAATCCTATTTAAGCTTAAATAATATTTTTTAATACGGTTAATACGGTGAAAGTGTCATTGGAAAAAATATAATAAGCAAACATTGGTACATTGAGAAAACCTCATGTTTCTTTACTTTGCCTTCTAGCGAAAGACTTAAATTACAATTTAAACAACACAACAATTAGCAACAGCACACATTGACTTGGTGTTTCGGAATTGGAAATCCAGGTGTATTTCTCCCTTGAATTACGCCAAATATCTTTTATAATTTACACGCAAACTGTCTTTAAAACACTGATTTAGCAACAGTAGTGAGCTTTATCGGTTTTGTAGGCCTATAGAGTTAAGGGGACCGAGCAAAGGTGGCTTCAGCCAAAGATTTTGTAAAACTTAAAACCAAAAAATCTTCAATTTCAATTCAGAGATCGTTGCAAAATTTTAAAAAACTTTAAAAATGGAACTGAAGAGGATGTAAATACTGCAGGGGGCCAGAGATTTCATAGGAAGACCTCATGCTAAGTAGCATAACGGTAACGCTGATAAATCTAAGTTAAAATGGTAAAAATTAAATGATATTTTAGTTTATAAATTGTATATTTACCTAAGCTATCGGTAAAAATTTGATTAAAAGATAATTTTCCGAACTGACCTTTGGAGGCTTTAATTAATTGGGATACACTAATTAGCCACATCTTTTGAAAAAAATGTAGCTGTCTTGATGCAACTGGTACAGACTTGAATAACCAAAGTTAGACCTTTAGGCCAACACGCTATATATAAATAACCGTCTTATTCAAATAGGATAAATGTTTTGGGCGAAAGAGCCTTTGTCGCGTTTTTTTTAATTCCTCAATTTTAACTTTTAATATATGAATTTTACATTTAGGTTAATAAAAGATATTCCTACAGTCTTTTATTCTTATTATAATAGACTTTTATCATATTTCAGTGCTAACACGTATTTGCAAACCAAAAATTAATAAAAAAACAGAAGAGCTGGGTAGTTTCAATCAGAAAGACGTCATGGATTTTGAAGCAAGTCATAATTTTGAATGGTTAAATTACGTTTGATATAAATCAATAGTTTTATCATTTTCTTTTGTTTTTGGCATCGCAAACTCTTCAATAACTTTAGTCGCCCAAAAAACAACTTTTAAATTAAAATCTTAAAATAAAGTCACAAAAAAGGCCTTTATTTTGCTGTCGAAGAAAAAACAACTTTTTTTATCTTTGATTCTTTTAAAATACAGCCAAGCATAATAAAATAATTTACTGTTACTATAGTATAAACTTAAGGGCAGAAACATATGATCTCTTCAGAAACCCCTAACTTCAATTCATACTTGTAAATTGTGTTTGGCCGACCAAGAAAAACAGTTTCAGAAAGTTCGTTCCGCTTAAAAATTTTAACGAGCAGTTTCCATTTCAAGTCATATCAATATCAAAAATACCTTGAAATAGTAGTTGTCCATTAACATTAAAATTACCATCAAAACTAGGTCAACAATATTTTGTCGCCTTTATAAGAATATCGGATTTTTTTTCAAGATTGGTTACCAACAGAAAAAATTTCAAAAGAATTGAATTAAAAAGTATTAAAACAACATTTAAATATGGAAGAAAATTGTTTTGCTTGTCGTTGGATTTAAACACTTTTTTCCAATAAAAATACTGTTATAGACTGAATAAATATTTATCTGTTCATTTCTCTTATGATGCCATATGGAACTCGATTACAAAAAATCTAATCTACTCGTAATCGCCCACTTATAAATTGATTAGCCCATCTATAACATTCATTAAATGGTTTTTGGTGTAAACTTAAATATAACTAAAGAAATTATTACTGAAGCGAAAAAATAATTTAGCGTGATAATCACATCGGAAATGTAAACAGCTTTAAATTTGTGACAAAATATTTAATTTGCTTGTCATAAAATTGTTGTAGGCCTAAAGCTTTTTTACATCTATAAATTCTTCAGAAATTTTTCATACTCATGAGACTCCCTTAAAAAAAGTAAGTAATTTGTTATACCCTTGATACTAATAAACAGCCGAATAATCTCACAAAAAACTAAAAATATCTTTTTTCTCGTTTTAAAAATGATTTTAAGTAAAAGATTAGGATTTACTGCCAGCCGCGTTCGAGCTTGTTTAAATTATTACATCAGTTCAGGATTTTCTTTTGAGCCTCATATGCAATTTCTTCATGCACTAGCTTTTTATGTGACATGGATTAGAAGGCTTATACTCTTTCTAAGTAAATGTATGCAGAAAAAGACCAATACATTTTAAGCAAAATGTTAAGTAATGCTTCACAGGAGCTGCGTAGCTTTTGCTGACATAAATATTTCAGTCTTTTTTCGCATATCTTAAAATCGCGTAATTACAGTAATACATTATGGTTTTGTAAGTGTTTAGCTTTCAAGCTGCTTTCTACAATAAATCATCAAATTGACAGCTTGCTATTGAAGGTCACAGGACAACAATGAGAGTATATTTAAATTTCGCTCTTCTGCAAAGACTAATGAATGCAAGAAAAGTCGAAATTTTTAACATTTAAGACGAGTTTAATAAAAAAATTTTGATATTTTTTGCGCTATTTAGCAAACCATTCTGATTTGCTAATATATTTGAGTCAAATTTATGGTTTAAAGCAGGGGTCTCGAACTAAAATTTTTCTGAGGGACAAACAAAAACATGTATGAACTGAGGGTCGCAATTCACAATCAAACAAGAAACTGGTTAAGAACACAATAGCAAAAATACGTTGTAAGATGATGTATTTGGAAATGCATTTCCACGTTGGCAGATATATCTGTATCCTTGAGCAACTGTATCAGGAAAAAATTTTATGTATTCAAACTAATTCTTTTAATTAGCTCATACTATGCCACTTGCCTTTCGCCTTTAAAAGACATTCTTTTACCAATAAATTTTTTGAAAAAGACTGTGATGATTTGGCCATCATTTTGCCTAAAACAAAACTCGTCAGTATGGTTACTACTATTACTATTGACAAAAACTACTTTGTTTGCGTAATCATAATTTCAGTTGGTGAACTTTTTTTCGTACCTTGCAGGCATCATATAGTTGTTTCAATGAATTGCTTGGCTTTCATATATAGTTGTCTCAATGAATTGCTTGGTAGTAATGACGTATGTATTCTTTAATAACAGTATTCTTTATATGTATAATATGTATTCTTTAATTATAAAACATCATATAGTTGTCTCAATGAATTGCTTGGTAGTAATGACGTATGCATTTTTTAATAACAGCTAATTTTTCGGACAAATAAGACAATGACCAATGTCGCCTACCTCGATGAAAAAAAGCAAATCTTTTCATTAAAAAAGAAACTCTTTTTTCGTCTGCAATTTTCCTTATCTTTGAAACAAAATACATTTTATAAAATACAACGTTGTAATTGTTAAAAATTAAAAACAGATATTTAACAACTCAAGTACAGTTATTGAGCTCTCTTTCGGGTGCAGATGAACAAAAGTCCCTCCCAGGCGCGTGTTTGAGAGCCTTGGTTTAAAAATCTTTTTTCTTCAGACCAAAATTTTCAATATAGATTATGGAATAAATATATAAATATATTTACACACAAACTTTTTAAAATTTTTGAAAATAAATTTTACGTTTTTAAAAATATTAATGTTTTATACTGAGCTTAAAATCAAACTGCTATTGTCGTTGTCTGGAAGGGCATCCTCCCCGTCCCAGACACAAACAGGACCGGGTTCAAACAAACAGGACCGGGTTCGAAGGTTTATCTTTTTACTTAGGCACACCATATTTTCTAAGGAGCAAACCGGGACACTATTAATAAAAAAATTCGTTTCTAAAAAGTAGTGTTTTCTAAAAAAAAGGGTATTCGCTTCAAATCTCTCTCGGATTTTATGATTTTCGTCTCTAAAAACTAGTGATCTTGAAAAAAAAACAATAAAAAAAAGGGTCTGCACATGAAATCTGTCTCCGATTTCAGACGGGATTCTGCTAAATTGGGCTGGACAAAGTCCTAAAAATTGGGATGTATGGAAAGCCTACTTTTACTATCCTGCGCTGTTATACTGGCCAGATCAGATGCTGGAAGCGAGGGTGTTGCGTCAGCATCGGGTTTTGTTACTCAGAACCGTCAGATTTCGTGCTTAATATGGTGCCCAATGTATGGATCACGCTGTTAGGACGTGGTCTGCTGTTTATTTAGTGGCGTCAGACTCACATTTCGGTGAAATGTTTTGTCTGCGAAAAAAATAACACTATCTTTTAAAAAAGGTTTGACCAGAGATGTGGTTCTCTTGTAATTGTTTAATAGAATAAGTCCTAAAAATAGTTAAGTGTTGAAAATATTGACAGGCATTTCTATTGATAGTTGTTTTAAAATTTTGTATCGAAAACCATTTGTTGAAATAAAGCCATCGTTTAAAAAATAAACAAACTCTTTACTAAAATTAAAACTTAAAAAAAGTAAAACAAATTGTACATTACTAAAAGCATTTCAAACTTTTTTTATCCGTTATTTAGATCAAAATATCTCTAATTTTATTTATTGAGTTTGAAATTTCTTTAAATCTTTTGTATCAGATAGTTATAGACCGGTGGTTCCCCACCGGGAGTCTACAGAGTGATTTTCGGGGGTCTATGGGCTTTGTAAGAACAAGAAAAAAGCAATAAGTTATAGCAAAATAAAAAAGCCGCCTTATGGTCTTGCTAGCAAAAAATGACGAATCTACATAACGCTAGAAACCAAATTACGCCCGTACGTAACGTATGAACGAACGTGTTAATTTACTTCAAAACGGTATTGAAGTTCTCATATAATCAAATTCAATGCAGCATTTTAACATTGTTTGTTTTTAAATAACTTTTCTATTCCTAAAAAACACTTCCATGCATATTTTTATGTCTTTCTCTATTTTAAGACGGAATTTTTTCCATAGTTTTGACAAGAAGCCTTGCTGAGAAGCTAGAGTATTGCTGTTTGACAGTGACAAAACAGCTACTTTTTTAATTTTTAATTTTTAATTTTTTAATTTATATTTATCCTCCCAATAAACAAGAAAGCATAGAAGACACTATACTAAAGGAAACCATCAGGCAGAGGAAAATGCTGTAAAGTGTCTTTCCCAAGGAAACAACAGATCGGGGTGATTACGTTTTGAACCGTGACTGCGGCGGCTACGTTGGCCATTAATCATGACACTTTTAACCAATAGGCCACTTCGCCAACTGTTTCTTTATAGCTTATTTTTCCCATCACAATATCGGGCATTTCTTTTGCACACGGCTTTATCAGCTACTAATAAGATTTTTTTTCTTCCGCTATAGCTGGAAATAGAAATTACAAAAACTTTTGCATTGGTTTCATTTGAATCAAGTTTTATACTTTTGAGGGAGCTTCTGCGCATTTTCAAAAAAGTTCGGCCTTTCTGTGACTACTTTGGGTGACGAGAAATGCAAATTTTATTTTGAGGGCTTTATAAGCAATCTGAGAAAATTTGGAACCAAATCACATAATGGGGTTTTTCTTCGCAAATAGTATTTATGGATAAAACCTCATAACCATAATTAATGTATATACGGTATATGAATATACAATACTGTATATAGCCTATAGGCTAAGTCATTTTTTTTCGTCTTTTGCAGCTCATTCTGACACAAAATAAAATTGTACAACAGATGTGGTTATACAAAACCTTATTCAATTTCTCAAATTTAATCAACCGTGCAAATGAAAAGAAACGATGGTAACGTATACTGTACATCATTCTTTCCTGTGTATTTAAACTACGGTATAACAATACGAGCTTCTTTCAATGTTATAATCTTTTCGATTGTAATTGTGACAATTCTAATCAACTGTTAGTCTATAGCGGAGGTTTTCAACCTATGGGCCATGCTGTTTTCAGTGGGCCACAGAGCTTGGCAGAAAGCAATATCAGAATTCATAATCATGTCATTGTGAACAAGTAAGACAGATAAATAGCAAACAAGCTCGACCTAATGTTACGTTTGACATCATTTCAGCTTACAATATCAACTGCTATGTGAAAATTGCAATCTTGCGTTGATGCTTATATACTTTGGTTGAGTGAGAAGTGAATTTGAAATATTGTACAAGCCAGGTCTTTTTATAAACTTATTATAGCAAGTAAAACTAAAGTCGTGTCTGACAACAAAGCGAACTGAAAAATAGTTATGAATAGTAGATAGAGACATAGAGTAGGCCTACTTATTCTTTAAATTCCACTGATTTATCAGAAGTTAGTACAGTATAAAATTTTGTAGAATATTTTGTATATAAAAAAATTTTGTGGAATAAATAATACAGTATAAAATTTTGTAGAATAATTTTGTTGGTACAAAACTTTAAAATAGCTTTTAACAGTAATTGCTTCATTTAAAACTTTTTTGTTAATTGAGTAGCCTTAAAAAAGGCTGTTTTGAAAACTCGAACGTTTTCGTCTAGCTCTCTTCAGGAGGTTTCGCTAGAATGAATTGCAGAACTGAATAGTTTTAAGACTAATTCTGATTGGCTAAAAATTAAGGTTAATAATAGTTATCACAATAATTGAAAAGTATTAATAAATAAAATCAACTTTCGTCAGCATAAAAAAATTTTTTTTGGCAAAAAAAGGAACAAAATTATGCAAGCTTTGTGTTAAAATGTGGAACTGAAAAGAAAACTTTTTTTTACAATTATGCTAACAATTTATGTTTGTAAATTTGTATATAAAATTTGATAGAATAAAGTATAAAAAAGTATAAAAAGGTTTGACTCCCTGTACAAGCTTTACAATTAATTCAATTTTGATTTTAAACGTAGTTCAATTTAACGTTTATTTTTAAAAGTATCAGCATGGCAAAAAGAAAATTCAATCAAGATTTTATAAAGTATGGGTTTACTTCATTCAGTGATCGAGGAGAGGAAAAGGGTCAATGCATCATTTGCTATTGTGTTTTGAGCAATGAATCACTGCGACCATCCAAATTACAAAATCATTTCGAAAAGAATCATTCCGGCCTTAGGGCAAAGATATTGAATGCTTTAAAAGACTGGAAAACGGTTTGAAACGTCAATGACTTGACAAGACTGGATCATTTGCACATACTGATAAGAAACTGACAGAGGCATCTTTTGAAGTGAGCCTACTAATTGCCAAACAGAAAAAGGCTCATAATATTGGTGAGACTCCTGTCAAGCCAAATGCTCTGTCTATGGTTCAAATTGTATTGGGTGAAGAAAGTGAAAGAAAGATAAAAGCAATTCCTCTGTCGGACAGCACGGTTCAGAGAAGAATTGCTCTTATGGCAAATGATATAAAAGAGCAAGTGGTCACTGAAGTTAAAGATAAGTCATTGTTTGGGTTGTTTGCTCTGCAGCTCGACTAATCCACAGATGTTTCTTCAGCAGCTCAGCTAATGGCCTTTGTTCGTTACGTAACAGAGAAAAATGTGAAAGAAGAACTGCTCATTTACAGTGAATTGAAAACCACCATAGGTAAAAGATGTAATGGTAAAGGTTGAGCATTTTTTTGATAAAGAGAACATAAGTTGGGTAGATTTGTGTGGTATGTGCACTGATGGTGCACCAGCCATGTTGGGAGCTAAGAGTGGATTCCAGATGCTTGTCAAGTATAAGGCACCTAATCTTGTGATCACTCACTGCTTTATTCATTGGGAAGCATTAGCTTCAAAAACGTTACCAGATGATCTTAAATGCGCTTTTGATGTGGTCATTAAAAGCGTGAATTATACTAAAAACAGTGCATTAAATACTCATTTGTTCCAAAAGTTGTGTGAAGACCTAAATTCTGAACATAAACAACTTTTCTACCTACACCAAAGTACAATGGCTCTCAAGAGGTAACCTTGTAGCCAGAGTGATTGAGCTCTGTGTTGAAATAAAGATCTTTATGGAAACAGCAAAACCTGAACTCGCAGTACATTTTGAAAATGCAAAGTTCCTTTCTCGCTTGGCATATTTGGTGGATATTTTTGAAGCTTTAAACCACCTGAATTTAAAGATGTAAGGGAAAGGAAATAATATGATTCAGTTCGTAAACTTTACAAGGGCATTTGTTGAAAAGTTGGGCAATTGGAAATGTAAAGTGAAAAATGGTAACTTTGATATGCTTTACAGTTTCACATGTTTGTCTGATGTGGATGGTGAGATTACGGATGAAGTGGCAGACCATTTTGGTACTCTACAAACTGAATTCAAATTCTACTTTTCTGAGCTTAGCCCAGATGGTTTCACACATATGAGGAATTTATTTCGTGTTGTTATTGAGCAAGTGGATGACGAGTTGCAAGATGAACTAATTGACCTTAGAAATGATTCAGGCTGTCGTGACCTAATTGAAGATGTGTCTGTCACTGAATTCTGGATCCAAGTGTCCTCATTGTATCCACAAATCAGCAGGAATTCCCTTATGAAATTACTGTTTTTTACCACTACGTGGTTGTGTAAGTCAGCCTTCTCATCCCTATTGAACATTAAATCCAAGCCACGCAATAGACTTAATGTTGAAGCTGACATACGCTGCGCACTCTCATCAACTGCACCCAGAATACAAAGTCTTGTGGACAAAATACAGCAACAACCTTCTCATTAAATTTGTGTAAATGTTCAGCCGATTAATTTATTGTGTTGTTAAAACTTGGTGTTTTTCATTGAAAGTCAACGGGCCACTGCCATGTCTTACCAATTTAATGGGCCATGAGCAAAAAAAGGGTTGAAAATTCCTAGTCTACAGCCTTTTAGACTAAGGCTGCATATGCTTCCACAAAATATAATCGATACACAAACACTACAATTGCCCACCATGTTTTGTTTTTCTCTATTATACATCTCAGTTTATACGCAATATAAAGCAAATCCCGTTAGCATTCGCTCAATTTCCAGGTTGAGCACACTGAGCACACTTTAAGGTTTTATTATTCATTCAAGAAAAAAATTGCAAAACCTTAGTGTTAACGTAATTTATCATTAGATAGTTCCCAGCATTTTGTAAATAAAACCAGCGAACCGGAACGAATTAGAATGTTGCGCTTTGTGTCAACCTCGTAGTCTATTTTTGGTTCGTCATTTTAGCGGCCGGTCGCTTTGAATTTTCTCTGCGTTTTTACTTGTAAGTGTGAGTAACTTTGATAGTTTAATTTGTTTATTTCATTTATAGGTAATTCAATTTCAACTTTAAATAATTTTGGTTTTTTCATTTCTTCTTCTCCCTCTTTACACTTTTGATTCAAATAAGTTTGTATAAGTTGTAGCAGTAAATATTAGTTTATTAAAACTTCGTTTGTATGTACTGTTGTGACTTCACTGCAACACTTAGTTTGACACTAAATTATATAGCAATGGTGTTTTTGCAGCCTTTTCTTCCATCTTATTTATTGCATGGTATACTCGTCCAAACTGTCATTATTTCCTTGCAAGCGTAGATTATTAATTGTCCAAGGCATATTTCGTATGTTCTTCAATAATATTCGAAATTTTATTTTATTTTCCAGTAGAAACCCCATCCACGTAACAATATTAACTGGTTTTATTTAAGGGGTCCACAAGTTTCAGCCAAATCATGGAAAGGGTACAGGACATTGAAAAGGTTGGGATCCACTGTTATACCGGTAGACAATCCAACACCTTATTGAATAACCCAAAATCCAATCGTCTATTTTACCCATAGCTTATATGTGATAAAGGGTGTCTAAAAACGTAGCACAATTCTGCCTAAAACTGAATTAAAAATTAAAACATAACTGACTTTAAACAAAAATTAAACTAAAGATTAAAAATTAAAATTTGAAATTTATGAATATAAAAAATGCGGGCTGAAATCACACAGCGAGATAAAGCAAAATGCTGATTGACAGTGGTAAAGCAGCAGCATACCGCGATGTGTGACGTGTGACGCTTGTGCTACGTGCCTAGATAGGAGTTGGAAAATTTAGCAGAATTTTAAAATATCGAAGTGTTTGAATTGCTGATAGTCATCAATTCTTTATACCAATTAATGTTTTACAGACGTCTTGCCTTTTACGCGGCATTGCAATTAGTTAACGTTGCATTTCGATCGTTTATGTGTTCTTCCTGCTTGTTCACAAGTTTTTATTTATAGTTACTTTTAAATCAGTGGATTAAAAATTTATAAAATAAAAATGTTTAAAAACTGTTGCATTAAGTGATAGTATTATGGCCGCTAGAGGGCAGTGGTTTTCAAATTGTATAACATGAGGCACTTTAAAGACTGGCTGAAACTGCAATAAAAATCGAATAAATGACGATAGATAGAAATAAGAGAAAAAAAACAATAAAATTTTTACCGTTACCATAATTTTTGCATAATGTACTAGAATCTAGAATAATATATTTTAAATACACTGAATTATATTGCTGAATTCTGAAACAAAAACTTTAGCAAAAAGATATTTTAAAATTGTCGGAATAAAAGGTTAACACGGCGTTCTAGAAATTTGAAGCAACGCACAGCTTAAAAACCACTGGTATGGTGACTCGCATTTTTTTAACCCGTTAGAAAGGAGTTGGATCAATTCCTGGAAAGGCCAAAAGTTTTCCACCTGCAACAGCACCAAGCAAATGTTTATGTTGCGAACGCAAAATGTTGCAGAGACGACCGCTGCGAGTTCGTTACACGGTTCAATGCATCTCTTTCGAGTCCAGTGCAAAAAATTTTTTTGGGCTTAGAACGTTTCTTAACACAAAGCAAAGTCTAGAGGTGGGCAAGTTACTTGATAAAAATAACCTGTTGACTTACAAATTATAGTTACTCGGCCTGAAAAGTAACTAGTTACAAGTCACAGTATCAGTGTTATATCTCTGTTGACCATTTTGAGTTTTGTTTTTCTTGTCTTTGTTTTGTTTGTTTATCCTGGCTTTCTCGTTTTGCTTGTGCCTCGAAGCAATCGCTTACCTTCGTTTCGCTTCATTGCTTTCGGTGTCCGCGCGGTAAGCGATTGCAAGTGTAGTTCATTTGAAATTTGCATTTACGGAGTATGTCCGTGGTTTTTGTCGTGGTGGCTAGCTAACTGCCTATCCTGAAATTTCTAACGTGTGTATTCTTAATAATAATAACAAAATAATTAGTTCTGTGGCATTTACGAGCAGTCGTTCACAGATTTGCTTCTTTAATACGCTTGTTAATTGCTGTTTAGTGTTACGTCACAAAGGACCTAATTTTGCGATCCAGTTTTAGTTAGCTCGGTTTACGTTTTTCTTAGGGATTACTAATTTCAAACTTTCAGGCAGCATATTTATTAGTTTAGAAAACAAATGGTCTTTGAGTAATTATGGTGCCATTTGCTAGTGGCGTTGTAAATATTGGTTGCGTTGGATCTTGTTTGGAAAACTAGTTGGTAAGCGAAGTTAACGTAAATTCTGTAGGTTTAATTTGTAATTGTCGTTTATCTATTGTAATTGTTATTAGGAACCGTACTTCGTCATTAATCTCAAATCTGTCGTCTTTACGCTATCAATCGTCAATTAATGTATGAAATATTCGATCTACAACAATAAAGAATTAAACAAGAAAATCAATTGTACTGGCTACAATCTTACAAAAGGCGAAGACGAGTTTCCAACCGTGTTTGGCAACCCAGCGCCAGATCCCGCAACGTGGGCTGCTACAATCAGTAACTGACGAAACGCAATAAAGAAACAACTTTATTTTGTTTAGTCAAATAAAATACAAAGAAAATAACATAATCAAATCCAATTTCAATTAATATATATAACTTTTAAGCATAGGTGGGCACGGTACTTTTACTCGGTACTTTTGAATAATCCAATTTAATAGTTATAACTATTAACTTCTCTGTCATACATTGAATTTCAATTGACATTCAAAAATAGCGTAATTCAAAAATAAAAATAAAAAAATAAAAATAAAAAAAAATAGTTGTTTTATTACTATTAAATTGGATTATTCAAAAGTACCGAGTAAAAGTACAGCGTTACTGCGTTACTTTTACTCGGTACTTTTGAATAATCCAATTTAATAGTCATAACTCTGTCATACATTGAATTTCAATTGACATTCAAAAATAGTCTAATTCAAAAATAAAAATTAAAAAAAAAATTTCAAAAATAGTTTTTTTATTACTATTAAATTGGATAATTCAAAAGTACCGAGTAAAAGTACCGCGGTACTTTCGTGCCCACCTATGCTTTTAAGCAAAGTTACATTGCAGACAGGATATAAAGAATTTATATAGAAATAATGAGTACAAAAAGTCATGGGAAGTAGACAAAGTAAAGAGTGCGATATTTGGTTTCTTTTCAGAAATACAAGCATATTACAATGTTCATTCCTAGGTCCACGTTTCTATTTGGAAAAATCTTTTTCCAGGCTAAAAAGTTTTTTAACTGCCGTACTTGCAGTATACGGTTTTAAAAATGTGATTAGTTGTGTTGACAAAAATATCTTTTAATTTAAAAAGCAACTATAACTAAAATTTTTAACAGGGTCAAAACAGTAACTAACTACAATTTTTGCAAAAGTAACAAAGTTACACTTATTGTCTTTTATAGTAACTAGTTAATATAGTTATTGTCCCTAGTAAATAGATATTGCCCACTCGCAACTCTATGCCAGATCACTTTTTTCAGGATAGTTACAAGTTTTGCTTTAGATTTTACACATTAAGGGTCGTTTTGGTTTTCAGGTTTTGTTTATTTATTAAGTTGCAACTGTTTCAAGTAAATTAATTGACAGCTATAATTTTTTTCGATGGTGCAACCAAAAATTTAAATCGAATAGAAAGTATATACTATCGAAAAAACAAATCGTTATAAAATTCAGATTAAGATTTGGAGAAAACGTCCGTTTAAATAAAAATGCCTGGCTAATTTTTGGTTTGGCATTACCGGTAGAACATTTGAAGTTTTTAGCAATATTGTTATAAAATCTTATACATATAATTTTTAGCAATAAGTTTTTAGTTTTTAGAATAATAAATAAATAGATAATAAATAATAATAGTTTTTACAATAACAAATAAGTTTTTAGCAATGTTATACAAATAAGTTTTTAGCAATGTTATAAAATGTTATACTTATAATTTTAAGTCATTTTTCTTATCTTTCAGACAAGCAAACCGAACGGCGAAAGAAAGTAAAAAAAGGACAGCGAAGATATTTGTTAAAACTTTTATAAGTTCTATGGAAACAGTTGCGCTATGTTAAATGGTTTTGAATACGGTCGAATTCAGAAGGTTGATTGGATTTTAAAGCCAGGTTTGCAGCTCGTTTTAATTTAAGTTAAGTTTTGAACCCTAATGTGCTGACAGCTTTATCTTTAGAAAAACAATTATAAGCCCAAATGAAAGTATGAAAAAGGTGAAGACGCTGAAAGAAAAAAAGATTGCATCTTAAAAACCAGTCTTAATCAAGCAGTAGAATTACGTTTGTATCAACAGTGCCAACTAAAAACCAGATTTCAAGCGCTTACATTTTTTATTCTTTCTACTTTTATTTTTGAAAATTCATTAGAAACGAAAAAGGTTGCTGTGCAAATCACGGACGTACCAGCCGAAAAAAATTTCTGGGGAGGCGATAAAGTTTTTTCCAAATTTTGTGAGTTTTGCCTAAATCATGATTTTCTAGTACTTTATGGATATAAGAAAAAAATTTGTCTAAGATTTTAGGGTGAAGACCAAAAAAATAAAAAAAAAAGAAATAAAAAAGAATTTGTTTCTGATTTTTCAATTTTCGTCCCAAAATCATAGTGACCTCTAAAAAAAAGAAATTTTTACCTTAAATCTTGGCAATACAATTCCATTTCGCTGCCCAAAAATGTCTGATTTGCCCTAATTTTTTCTATCGCTGTCCGAAAAATTCTAGTTTGGCCAAATATTTCCTTGTCGGTGCCTAAAAATTTAAATTTTGCCCAAACTTGGGGGCAATTGACCCCTGCCGCCCCAGCAGGTACGGCTCTGATGCGAGTAAAACAAAGATTGTAAAATTGAAGTAGCTTAAGTTGAGCTTTTAAAATAGTAATCACAAGGTTATTTACACTTGCTTTTAATTTTTACCCGAGGCATTTGATTAGTTCTTATAAGCTGTGACGTCAGTCTTACACAAAAAAAAGTAATGCGAAGAGAATCACATAGATTCACTTGCAACTGGCCATAAAGACGTGGCGTTTTATTACAGCCGAGACATTTTCTTATTCTATTTTAAAACAAACTTTGTTAGCAAAGCAAACCGAATAAACCTTGCTTAGTTGAACGTAAATGAAAGAAGACAAAAGATTTCATATTTAAAATTTGCCCGAGCAAAGAAAAATCTTTTCGTTGGTTAAAAGAGGAATAGAAACAAAATAAGTTTTTAGTTTTACGTTATTATAAAATTATTAAAGAAGAGTTATTTTTAGTTTTTTAAACAAACTTATTTAATGTTTGAAGTAGCGACCTGAAGAGGATATCACGGTTAATAAAACAACTAGAAGGTCGTGCTGCTGTAGTACCACTCAATGACACTAAGCACAGTAAGCTCGAAGTAACACTAGTTCAGCCATAACTGTTAAAAGTCTAATGTATTATTTTTACGACTACTATAGATTTTGGTTGAGAGAGAAACAGATCACATTGAACTGCGATCTAGAACCATGGTCAGCTTGAAGTATGGTGTGCATCATATACAGCGCTTTGCTACTGATTAGGCCCGTTTCCACTACGAGCGTGGAAAAGAGCATTCTTTGTTTGTTTTATTGATTTTTTTTGCCCTCGCTTCAATTTTAACCGTTCGCTTCAATCAAATATCAATAAAAGAAACAAAAAATGCTCTTTTCCACGCTCGTAGTGGAAACGGGCCTTTCGCCGGTCCTGCCTTTGGAAACGCAAAGATATCGCGGCTAGGTTGAAATTTTTTAGTTTTTTAATTTCTGACAACCAGTGGCAGCTTACGCTTCGAAATGGCAGAGCTGCAGCACCCTAAATACCAGTGCAGCAGTTGTAAATATTATCAGCAACGCTTAAAAAATCAATAATTAAAATTTTTTTAAACGTTGCTGATGATATTTACTACCGCTGCACTGATATTTAAAATGCTGCAGCTCCATTGCCGAGCCGCCACTCGTATGTGATGGCAACTTAGACCCAGCTGGTGACAAGACAACGTAGCAAAAAAATTTACGTGTAGTGTCTTTCACAGAGGTTGGAATTAAGAATAGAACTGATGTCCATCTTAGTGACTTATAGCATGGCCAACCACTCACTTACCATTTATTTAACTTCATTTTACCTTAGCGTGTCATTTTTTAATTTATCGACAAGTTTTAGGTTTTAAAATTCGCTTAACCAAATTTCACAAGAAACAACGAAAAGAAAAAGAAACTCAACGATCAAATGATCTGCTAGAATCAAATGAATTTGTTGAGTAAATTATGGCAAAACAATGAAAAAAGGATAGTTTACTGTAGAAACATTAAAAATGTATAGAAAAGGATGTTTTCGAAGCAGATAAGCACGAACCCATTGCGCGACTTGATTGCATTGAGTCAAGCAATGCAGATCATGTTATTTATAATTTTTAAAAACTGATTGGACTTTTGCTGCTGACAAATTGATCACGTATTGTGTTTAGCTGTCATTGCGCGTTAATTGCAGCACGTTTAACTCAATACAGTGCTTTATTTAGTTTCATTATAGCTCATACGTAGTGCAATGACTACAGCATGAGAATGCGAGCAACTAAACGTTGTTGTTGTTAACGAAACGAAATCGAACGGTTTGTCCATTGCTCTTCTATTATATTTGTATTGAAAAGGTGGAAAAAAACTCTTTTATTCATAAACATGGATAAAGCCAAAAAAAATTTAGTGGATGAGGTCGATTCGAAAAAAGAAAATACCATTTCAAGAACTTTTACGAAAGAACTAAGCATCTGCACTGCAATTTTAAGTCTAGCTTTCGTTTATTCATTTTCATACATCATACAAGAATGCAACAATGATAACCAAGGAAATTCATCAAAAAAGAATTTACAACTAGCAGAGGGATGGAGCTTCTTTAGCAGAAGGCAGGATGTTGCTGATTTTGAATGGCTTTTTTGGTTTTCTGAAGCTCGAAATACGTTGATTACCGTAATCACGGGACATTTACTTATTTCGTTGGTGACCCAGCATTTCTATTCAAAGGTAAAATAAATAGAAAATGTGTATTTTGTTCATTGTTGTATACGTTAAATTTTTACTGTTTAGGCTACAAACCTATGGGGCAAAATAAAAACACCAATAATTATAGAAAACAAAATTATTTAATTTTTTTGCTCATGTTTTAAGTTACAGGTAGTGTTCGACTTACGACCTGCTCGACTTACGACTGCTCGATTTTACGACCGCTTCCCTGGCAAGGCTAGGCAGCCGTATCGATAGGCTGGCAGCTCAGTCGTAGTGTAAAATAGTTTTTCCCGCGTTGCCGTTAGAAAGGCTGGTAGCTCAATTGTAGTCACGTAGTGTAAGATAGTTTTTCCCGCGTTGCCGTTATAAGACACTTTTTCCCGCGTTGACGTTGGAAAGGTTGGCAGCTCAGTCGTAGTCACGTAGTGTAAGTTGCTCCTTGTGATCACATTGGATGTTTTTGTTTGAAATACATTGTTAAACGCTGTAGGCAATTGTTTATTAAAAAATTTATGCATGAAAATAGCAATGTTTAACTTATAAAGTTGTTGTATGTTGTACATAATGTTGGTTATTTTTGTTTTTTTTGAATTCTTAATAGATTTTGAAATAGATATCATTTTTATAAACTTATTGCAGATTTTCTGAAGCTTATTTTGTAAGGCGTTATTACCAAAACACCAAGTTGTAATACAGTATCTTATATGACTTAGAATCAAGGAGTGAAAAAGTGTTAACAGTGATTCTTTGTTTAGATATGGTTTTACTCTCATCACACAATATAAGGATGATTTAAGTTTGCTAAGTAGCATTTCCATGTGATCTTTCCATGTTAAATGTTCATTGAATATTACTCCTAAAAGCTTAATCGATGAAACTCTATCAATTGGTTTTCCTCTAATTGTCAAAAGAAATTTTTTTTGCATTTTATTTGAGCTAGATGTGCTGAATATCATGTATTTTGTTTTTTTAATATTAAGAGATAGTTTGTTAGCTATTAACCAGTTGTCAATGTTTTTCAGTTCTTTGTTTCCTTTTTGTACTAAAAGATTACTGTTTTTTTCTGAAAGAATTACGGTTGTATCATCAGCAAAAGACAAGTTGCTGCTGAATTTTAAGCAATTTGGGAAATCATTAACATATACAGTATGATAAATAGTAGAGGACCAAGAATTGAGCCTTGAGGTACAGAAGAAGAGATAGTTCTTATATTGGAGATATGTGAATTATAGTCAACCTGCTGAGATCTTCCAATTAAGTAGCTTTTGAACCAATTATATACTGTTCCTCTGATTCCATAGTGATAAAGTTTATTAAGCAATATTTTGTGGTTTATAGTATCAAAGGCTTTGGAGAGGTCAAGAAAAATTCCAAGGGTATTCATTTTGTTCTCAAAAGATGTTGCAATATTAGCAGTTAAAAGAGAAGTAAGGTGACTTGTTGAATGTTTTTTTCTAAAACCAAATTGATGTTCATTAATTGCATTAGATTTTTTCAGAAAAGAATAAAGACGATTATAAACCAATTTTTCAAGAATTTTAGAGAAACAAGAGAGCAAGCTGATTGGTCTGTAATTAGATACATCTTTGGCACTTCCTTTTTTAAAAAGAGGAATTATTTTCGCATGTTTGAAATTGGAGATAAATTTTCCTTGTGATAAAGATAGGTTAAATATATAACTAAGGATAGAAATCACATTATTAGGAAGATATTTTAGCACAATAGAATGTATTCCATCCCACCCAGCACTTAATTTTGGCACTAAAGTAGAGATAATCCTTTTTATTTCTTGTGGACATGTTGGGTAAAAAAACATTGAAGATGGATTAGAGGTATATAAATAGTCTTGATATTTGGTTGTAGATGGTGGGAGTTGAGATATCAATTTGCTAGAAACAGTAGAGAAGTGGTCATTGAGAGTGTTTGCAATTTCAGTGGGTTCATATATATCTTTACCAGTTTTTGAAAGACAGTTAATTTTATTAGTATTATTCTTGGATCTTCCTAGAATTTCATTAATAGTTTGCCAAGTTTTTTTAATATTATTTTGGTAATTTGTGAATTTATTTTTATAATATTCTTTTTTCTTTCTTTTGATGAGGTGAAAATATTGATTTTTTACTTTAATATGCTTTTCTTTAGCTTTAGTGTGATTTTTTTGCAAGAATATTTTATGTAGCCTGTCTTTTTTGTGTAGTAAGCACCAGTTCCTGCTCATCGAAGCTACTCTCTACCGAAACCCCTAAAGATGGCAACGAAGAGGACTCCTGACTTTTCTGCCTCGAAGCCCGCTAAGAGAGAGAGGAAGGCCATTGACTTGGATACGAAGATGAAGGCTATTAAGATGCATAAAGGAGGGAGGAGAGTTAACGATATTGCCCGAGAACTACGGCTGACGCATTCTACAATTTCTACAATCATCAAGGACAAGGAAAGGATTCTTGAAGCTGTGAAAGGATCTGCGCCAATGAAGTCTACAGTCATCACTAAGCAGAGGACTGGACCTTTGCACGAGATGGAGAAATTGCTGAGTACGTGGATAGAAAGTCAGATACAAAAACGGACACCGCTCAGCCTTTTTACCATCCAAACAAAGGCGAAGAGTCTTTTTGATACCATGAAGGAACGGGCCGGAGATGACTGTGCTGTGGAATTCAACGCTAGTGCTGGCTGGTTCAGACGCTTCAAGAAACGCTTCGGGTTCCATAATGTTCGAGTCACAGGGGAAGCTGCGAGTGCAGATGAAGAAGGCGCGAAGAAATTCGTAGATGACTTGGACGTGATCATTAAAGAGAAAGGCTACATGGCAGAGCAGATCTTCAATGTGGACGAGACAGGACTGTTTTGGAAGCGGATGCCCAAACGCAGTTATATTCACAAAGAAGCTAAAACTATGCCTGGCTTCAAAGCCTTTAAAGACAGGCTTACGCTGCTGCTTGGCGGAAACGTGGCGGGATTTAAACTGAAACCGTTCCTGATCTACCACTCGGAGAACCCACGTGCCTTCAAGAACATCAATCGTCACACCTTACCCGTCTATTTCCGGGCAAACAAGAAGGCTTGGATGACACAGGTATTCTTCGAGGACTGGTTCAGCAACTGCTTCATTCCTCAAGTGCAGGAATATTGTTCGGAACGTGGTATTCCATTCAAAATTCTGCTTGTTTTGGACAATGCGCCAGGACATCCAACCCATCTAGCTGATGTTCATCCTGATGTAAAGATTGTTTTTTGCCGCCAAACACTACGCCTCTCATCCAGCCAATGGATCAAGGATCGATAGCAACATTCAAGGCCAACTATCTAAAAAACACATTTGCCCAAGTTATAGCTGCGACTGATGCTGACCCTGAACTATCTCTGAGAGATTTTTGGAAAAACTACAACCTTCTCCACGCAATCAAGAATATTGCTACAGCATGGGACAACGTGACGAAGAAATGCATGAACGGTGTGTGGAAGAATTGCGTGAAGCGCTATGTGAACACGTTTACTGGATTTGAAAACGAACGTGATCTTTCGGAAATTCTGGAGAGAATTATTAAACTAGCAAAAGATCTGACGTTAGAATGTGAAATTGAGGAAATTAAAGAGTTGCTGGACGAAGAGTCAGAAGAATTAACGAACGAAGAGCTCATCGCCTTGGAAGAAGAAAAAGTTGCAGAAGAAAGGAGGAAGGAATCTGAGGAAAAAGAAAAAGAAGAAGAGGTACCACAACGTAAGTTCACGACGAAAGGTTTATCTGAAGGTTTATCTCTTTTAAACAAAACGTTGGAACAGTTTGAGAAGATGGACCCAAACCTCGAACGATTTGCAAGAATCGAGAGGATGGCCTACGACGTGTTTCGACCATATAGGGAAATTTATGAAGAAAAGAAGAAACGAACAATTCAAGCAACCCTTAGCATGTTTATGAAGAAAACTTCTCCGGCTACACCGGCCCCTGCCACCCCGACCCTCGACGATCAACAGCCAAGCACCAGCTCCCACGTTGCCAAGGAACCAGCCATTGCAGCCAGCCATTTCAGAACAATAGAAGATGACAGCGATCCAGATGACTCACAGCCATCCACAAGCAACGAATAAATTTGTTTTTATTATGGATTTATTTTGTACAGTATGCTTTATGTTTGAATATTTTGTTGTTTTTTTTTCTTAATAAATTTTAAATAAAAAATTTCTTTTACTTATGAAACCAACAACTATTACGAATTAAATATTAATTAAAGGTTGAACAAATATTGTTTTGTAAAAAATCAATAGGTTAATAATCTGCAATAGGATAAAAAACAACAAAATAATGTAGATTAAACTATTATACATCATACAGAACATACGATAATTTTTGCCCTCATATATACATACATGTATATATGAGATTCGACTTACGACCACTCCGACTTACGACCGGATGGTCGGAACCGAACGCGGTCGTAAGTCGAACACTATCTGTATTCATAAAATTTAACTCCTTGATGTACTTTTGAATGTGAGACAGTTGCATCGATGGTGTATAATCAAACAGCTTTTCAGCATTTTCTTGACTTCTAGGAGTAATTTCGATGGTTTTTTTAATGTTGTTGGTTGCGTGACTATGTAACTGAGAAAGCTAGATTATATCCCACCTCGCTATGCTGCTGTGACTTTGGAAAAGACCCGTCGCGATACTTTGGGCAGTCACAAAAAGCATTTTGAAATTGCGGTTGTATTACTTCAAAATAACTAAAAACAATATTAAGAAATAAAAATGTGCTATGATGCGTTTCCGAAAACAGCATGCACAAATCATATGACAGTTGCCTTAAACTTAACGCCGCCGACTTATTTTTTCTCCCAAGAAAAATAATAGGATAATGATGTGATAAAAGTTAAACCGATGTTATATTATTTTACCATTTTATTTGTTTGTTCCAACTGAAAGTACACAATTATTGTAAATAGTTTAATTAGATTTTCTTAAAAGATTTATAAAATCTTGGGCCAAAATTTTGTTTTGATTTGTTTTTACAATATCAATAACTTGTTTTTTGCTTTAAACCAATTTAAGCATATATTGATAGCAATGGCGTGCGGTGACCTCTGAGTATGGCCATGTTATGAAAATGGGTATGTTATGGGTAATTAATGAGTGAGACATGCAATATTTTACTGGCAGGAAAAAATTTTTTGTGTGAGATTCTAACTTTTAGTCGTAATGTTATGCTGATCAAGACCAATTTTCGTCCTAGATTTTTGTTTATCTCTCGAAAAAAATGTCATCACTTGAAATTGTTGCCTGGTAATGCACTTTTTTTCATGAAAATGCAGGGCTCTTAAAAAAAAAATCATCGCTTGAAATCGTTGCGGGTAATGCAATTTTCGTCCTCAAAATGCGGTGATCTCTAAAGCAAAAAAAAGTCATCACTTCAAACCAGTCTCCTATTTCTTACTTTTCGTCCTAAATTCACGGTATTCTCTAAAATAACACAAAAAATGGCTCTTCGTCTCGGATCGGCCTCAGATTTCATCCCGAACAAGTAATATTTCTTATCCAATTCAACGATATCTACCTCATCGCGCAAAAGTTCGTCATGCAATTCCTAAAAATTTGGTCATGCAACGCATAACCCTAAAAATTGCATGCCCTGACCGCAAGCCACTGATTGATAACTTTATGCTCAATATATGTTTCCCTTTCAATCTAAATAAATCAAAAAATAAGGCCAGCATTTTAATTTTTACGTATTAAAATGTTCTGTAAATAAAAATCGGAGAGTTCTTAAATAGATCTCATAACTTATCTTTACTTTATAAAAATGTTTTGAAATCCACGCAGATATTTATTCTACGAATGTTTTCAGATTAAAAGAGATTGCTTATTCCTATACGGACTGGTGGCTATTTTTTGGTTATTTGGCGCCGTTGTGATTGCATGGTTAATAACCATGTGCTTTTTCTACTATTATCTAAGTAGAAAAAGCACAATTTTTAGTGTCATTGGTTGTACGTTGGGACTTCTACTGGCAATTCAACAGTTGCCTCATGCGAAGGTATATTTAAATTTTATCGAAATTTAGTTTACAACTTTGACTTTAAGTTTAAAAAATATTGTAAAGATTTCATTGTGATTGTGAACTAAATTCTTTATAATGAAAAAGTATCTACGTCGATTTCTATACGATATTGATTCAAATTAAATTTAATGTTTGTTATAAAAATCTAATTTTTGTTTTTGTTTTTGCGTACTGGCAGCTGAAAACAATTTTTTTAGTACAACTTTATCTTGAGCGAAATGGATTATTCTATCCTGGTGAAATCCGGTCTGTCATACGCCGTCTTTCGTTGCTGTAGCTTTGCACTTGAAGCACAACAAGGTCTTCCATCTTCAGAGCGAAGTTTTTACGACTTACTGCGATTTAACTTCTACATCCCTTATTTCTTCTTTGGTCCCGTGATTACGTTTAATGCGTTTCAAAACCAGGTTGTTTGTTCTAAAAGTTAATTTTTTTCTGTTTATGTTATGTAATTCAAAACACAAGTATCGGTAGGCTATACAACTTTAGCCTCTATCCTTCTTAAACAGTTTTTGCTTTCTAGTTTCAATTATAAAAACTAAATTGTTTTTAGAACAAGTATCTTTCCTCTACAAACATTTGGCACTTCTTAAAAGAAGCGTCAACAACCTTTCTCTATATTCTCTCAGTAGACTTTCTTCGTCACTTCCTATATCTTTCATCGCTTCCGCATGATAGCAACTTTATGATCAACGCACCTTTGACTGTGATAGGTAAGATTGACTAATAGTAAATAACAATTAGATTAGAAGCCGAAATTAAAAATGCAAGTTTTATATTCATTTTGCATTAAATTTTTTAGGCTTTCTAGCTTTTGGAAACTTTTTTTTGGATTGGATTAAAGGTAAAATCCTCTACAGTGTTTCCAGCGGAATTGCAAAGAATATTGATGGCTACGTCGACGCCCCTGTCTGTTGTAAGAACGTGGCCACAATTTGCACTTTTGCTGACACCTATTTTGACCGAGGACTGCAGCAGTTTGTTTGCAGGTGAATTGGATCTATAGTATTGTAATTAATTTCGCTTACTTTATAATGATTTATAATGCAACAGCTTAATTGAAATTATTAGACTCACTCAAAAAAAAACTTGACCCTATGTTTACGTGATTACACAACTGATTCTTGTTTTTTTTTTTCATGGAAAAAAAGCTTTTTAATTGCTTTGATATCAATCACTCAAGTTACGTGACCACGAGAACTTGAGCATTTTGATCTCGTGTTGTTATTAGTAGTGGCCTTTCAAAAGGGGAAGCTTGGTGCAAGAAAAATAGGGAGTGATCACTTTTCTACGTTTTTTGCTCCCAAAAGATAATGATTTTTAAAAAAAGGTCATCACTTTCAATTTATGTCCAAAAAATCTGTTATCGTCTAAAAAGTATAGTGTTGAAGGGTCTTCTTGTTTTCGAAAATGAAGTGAACAACTTTCGTTTTAGTTGCAATGTGATTTCTAGATTTCGTCTTAGTTGCAATGTGCATAATACTTACGACAAATTGCTTTTAGCTGATAAAAACATACTCTAATAAAAAATTATCCATTTTTATATTTTCTGTTTTGTAGAAGATTATTTTTGGTATTTAAAACCGAGGCGCCGTCAAAATTTGAATATTTTTGACATGCCATTTGATGTGGTAAAGATCTTTTGAATAAATTTAAATAATGATATAAAATGTCTTCACCACATGAAATTCATGTTAAAAATATTTAAATTTTGACTGCGTCTCGGTCATAAATACCAAAGATAACCTTCTGCAAAACAGGCGATAATGACGTCAAAATATAAATAAATGGCAGATTGGATAATCCTTAATTAAAGCATTTTTTATCAGCTAAAAGCAATTTGTCGTAAGTATTATGCGCGTTACTTCTAAAATGGAATTTTTTTAATTAATGAAAAAAAATTGATAGTTGTCACGACAAATAATAAAGGTTCATATCAACTTTAAAGATTTTTCAGAAAGTTATTTTATGCAAGTAAAATGCAACAAAAATTGTAGAAGCATTCCAAGAACGCAATATACTTGTAAACGTAAAAAATAGTTTTAGTCTAAAATTATTATGTATAGATTTTACTTCACACATAACGGCTAGTTAAGCATTTAATTCTAACGCAGGTATGCTTATGATTTTCTCTCGAAAACTCACGAATATGTTACCGAGGAAGCGCTAGCGGGGGCAGTTTCATTTTTAATTGTTATATCGTCTCAAGGTTTTACGTCACAGCTTTGCATTTGGGCCTTTTTAAATTGGTTTGGATTGACTTTTGAATTTTACTTGGTGAAGAAATTCGGAGGCGTTCTTGGGGAGGTAACTTTTTATCACTTACGGCGTCGATAAGCAATATTTAGTATGCTTTTACGGTAGTTTATAACAAAAATTTAACAATTAAAAAGGTTCAATTTTCGCAATAATTTTTCTAACCTAACGGAGTTACAAACTGTAACTGTTTACATTTACCATTTGGTCGATGATTTTAAATTGTTACAATAAATTACTGTCATTCTTGGAGTTATTCAATTAGATTCCTCATAGACTATTTTTGGCAACTTTATAACAGTTTGACATACTAAAACTTTTATATGTACCCCAGACAAAGACCTTTTTTCATAGCGGGCCAAAAAAATTATATTAGAATGTATCGAATTACCAATGCTGATAATCTAAAACTTGCTATCGATTCATTGGTTCCCCCTGCCAAAATTTGTTACTTATGAAATTGTTTCACTTTTTTGGAAAAAATGTCTAAAAATGCTTGGCGATATTTGGAGTAATTTTCCATGAAAAAAAATTGTTAGACGATAAAGGTCTTATAGAAGAGTGTTTTTTTATTTATACGTCATATCGTGAGAAGATATTTGGTCACGTCCGAGAAGGTTTCCCAATTATTTAAACTTCGTTTGAATGCTCTGTCAAACGATAAGCCATTGTAAAACCGAATTTAAAAAAAAATAATGCTTCTTTCAGAATAAAAAGTAAAGTGAATGTACACTGAAACACATTTCATCAGCAAATTTTGGCATATTAATTAATTTCATCATTCTGATCATCAAATAATTTATGCCGCACAATATGTTGAGTTTGCTTTTAAAATTATAAGCTAAATGCTTATTTCGTTTAAAAAAAACAATAATTGTGTGTTCAAATTAAATTCCGGCAGCACACCCATTGCGAAGAAATGCAGTTATAAAAAATTTTCATTTTTTTTGCCTAATGGACGTTTCATGTAAAAGTCAAGAAGCCCTGCCATCCTGTAAACTACATGTATACGAGGTCTGTTCAAAAAGTATCCGACTTTTTTGTATAAAGCACACAACACAATAAATTTTGCAAGTTTTATTCAATCTCCTTCAAAATATTCCCCTTGGTGGTTCACACACTTATCCCAGCGCTTCTGCCACTTCTCAAAACACTTCATAAACTCCTCCCCCGGAATGCTCTGAAGCTCCTCCGTCGCTTTTTTCATAATGTCTTCTCTTGACTGAAATCGCCTCCCTTTCAGAGTTGTTTTTAGCTTAGGGAACAGCCAGAAATCACACGGTGCTAAGTCGGGAGAGTAAGGAGCCTGTCTAATAAGTGGCATGCTGTTTTTGGCTAGAAAAGCTTGGACCACATGTGCAGAATGAGCGGGAGCATTGTCGTGGTGAAGCTGAAAATTCTTTGCTGCCCACATGTTTGGCCGCTTTCTTCGCACAGCATCACGAAGGCGACGTAGAATCTCCAGGTAGTACTCTTTGTTGATTGTTTGACCTTCTGGTGCGTATTCATGATGCACGATGCCACGGGAATCAAAAAAACAGGTCAGCATAACTTTCACATTGCTGCGGACTTGCCGAGCTTTTTTTGGGCGTGGTGATTCCGGATGCTTCCATTGTGATGATTGAAACTTGGTTTCTGGGTCATAACCATAAACCCAGGTCTCATCACCAGTGATGATTGTCTTGATAAATTCTGGGTCATGATTTGCAACATCCAGCATGTCCTCCGAAATTTCCTTCCGGAGTTCCTTCTGTTGCTCCGTCAGCAGCTTGGGGACAAATTTAGCCGACACTCTCCGCAGGTTCAAAGCCTCAGTTAGGATTGAATGAACTGAGCCTGTGCTTATTCCCATTTCTGCAGCAATCTCTCGTACTGTTAAACGACGATCCTCCAACACTTTTTCACGAACCTGATCCATCGCCTCCTCGTTTCGGCTTGTGGATGGCCTTCCTGAGCGAGGATCACTTTCCACTGATGCACGGCCATCTTTAAAGCGTTTAAACCATTGCTTTATCTGAGTTGGGCTTAAGGCCTCATTTTCAAAAGCTTGTTGCATCTTTCGAATTGTTTCAACTTGAGTATCACCAAGTTTTTGACAAAACTTGATGCAATACCTCTGTTCGATGCGTTCTGTCATTGAAATGAAATTTTCTGAAAATCAAAAAACCGATGAACACGTACTACACGCCTGCACTAAATGCTTTACACAGAGAGATACGAATGACGAATCGGCCTGAAACGCTTCACGATTACGCGTGAATGTGTGTGTGTGCAGCCACGCTTTGCACGGGCAGTTTGCTCATACCTTATTGGCGAGAGGGAAAAAGGTCGGATACTTTTTGAACAGACCTCGTATATTGTCAATCTGAATTGTCATTGTCAAATCTAGAAGTTTTACTCATCACAATGTCGCTATTTTTTACAATTAATTTTTATACACTGGAAAAATACGTGATCAAAGAAGTAAGTAATAACTATAAAAATTAATCAAAAACAATAGATAAGACACAAAGAATCAAAAATAAAAAATAAAAATTTTTGCACAATTAACGGAATTTCATTAATTTAATGCTAAATCCTTAATAAGATTTAAAGCAGAACCCTGAAAGTTTTTCAATAACATGCCGTAAAAGCCTAATAAATTACTAGCAATTCATTTTTCCGTTGTTCATTCAATTTGTTACCAATTTATGGTGCCTTGATTTCAGAGAGTTCGTGCCTTGCTCCTAGGATTGAATTATTGGCTGATTGTTTTATTTAACTGCGTAGCTATCAACGGGATCGAACCATTCCAACTTTACTTTCAAAGACTCTTTTTGACTGGTAAGCTTGGCGAAATCTATGAAATAATTCACTCAGATTTACTACAAACTTACAGCCTTTGGTCTATCACCTGTCGAGTTTAAACACGATCTTGATGGATTTTACAAAACAATCGTGAAATGTATTTGGCAAAACATTGTATACACAAACTAAATACAGAGTTAATTTTTGTCAAGCACGACGATTATATTTTCTACAATAGGTGTAAAAAATTTTTTTGATATTAACGCATTTCTCAACGACTTTAATCTAGAAAAACAAAAAAATCTGCTGCCGATACAGCTTTTAAAATCAAAACATAAAGTATTATAAAAACAAATTTGCTCAAAAAATTAAAAATTTTTAAAACTGCTTATGATATACTTAAGTCATTTTATAATGAAAAAAATTTATAACTAATTTGATAATTTTATTACTCGTAATTTTCAATCAATTAATCAACTCTAAACAACGGCTTTTTTTGCAGGGGGAATTTTTGGTCTGGCTCAAGTAGTAACACTCGGATATTGCTACGCTCGCCTGGTTTGTGAGCTTCAACAAAAAGACACAAAAGCTAAAAGCGATTAAGCAAACAAACAACCGTTTTCTCACGCAACTATAATTGACATTTAGAGGTGACCAGTAAAAAATTTGACGAAAAGTTATAAAGTAGCAACTCCAGGCGAGATAGAATCTATTTTTAAAGTTTTTTCGCGGGGGGATTTAAAAAATTCAAAATTTAAGTTTTCGTTTGAGTGTTTTATTAATACGTAATACAGTATAAAGTTGTGTTCATCTTTTGTACAAAGTTACTTTTTGAAGTACACAGTGTGCTTGATATTATCTTGTTTGTGGAACACTGTGAGGCTACAGAATAGATATTATATACAAAATGTTTCCTTTGTTTTGAATTATTGCATATTTCGTTGCAAGTTTTTGCAGTTACTTAGTTAATTGTGAGAGATTTATTTAAAAGTATTCGAAAAATGCATTTATGTTTGTACAGAAAACATATATTTTAAGTGTAAATTTAGCTTAAGGTTACCAGCACGTACGATTATTCTGTTTTAAGTTTGTTCGTCTTTGTTTTTAACACAAGCTTTGTCATAAACCTTTTTGAACTGTTTAATTTTGTTGTTTTCTGATCGAGATTTAAATAATAAGTTTATTAGCAAGAAATTCTACAAACAAAATTGTCCCAAACTATCTGAATTCTTACGATTATTTTGTTAAAAATTTTGTAGTAAATAATTAACATAGTACAATCTTAAAAAAACATTTCTGTTATAAATTTTTATTTTAGGGTGACCCAAAAAAAAGCAGAAACCAAAATACTAATTTTATTTAATCTTATCAACATCGATAAAATTTCAAGAAACTTGTTCGACTTAAATATCAATCTTTGCAGCATCGTTCCTCAAAGTTTCAATTATATTGGTGGCTTTGCAGTAAAATTAGGTTTTTTCGGCACTAAATACAACAAAAATTTTAGAAATTTCAGAAGAGAGATCAGTTTGAATGATTGACAATTTTGCGTAACGTCTGCATGATTGCCTTCAATACTGTTTCGCCCATTTGGAGCATATTTTAAACAATACATAACTTTAAAATTTGTATGGGTTCCGTTTTTTTGGATAATTTAAAAAGTAAAATTGATTTAATGCTAACAAGATTTTAGTAGCTGAATAAACTCGTAGCAAACTGATCGTCGCTGTTTTAAAGCAAAAGGTCAACCGCACAAAATAAAATTGAATGATATTAAGAGATCAAACTCCATATCAAAACAAAAATTTTGGGTTTATTTAAAAAAATACCGCACCAAATTTACTAAAAATAGTTATATAGATTAACTAGAAAATCGTAAAACTTGTAACAAATCTTTTGAGAAAGAACACGTGTTAATTCACTGCCACTTTTCAGCAACAGATATCGTATTTACTATAAAAAGATGAGTATAGGGAATCACTCCTAACTCTGCCACTGCTTTAATGAATATAACCAAAATCACTTTTGGCCTGCAATATATTCAACTGACGGAGAAATGCACACACAGGGGTAATTTGACCTCTTACCATCGAGGCAAATGACACATTACTGTGCAAAAGTACAAAGACTCATTCGATTTCGACCAATATCACATTGGTACTTCGCTGTTTACGACCTCATTGCGCTAATTTTCAACAGCCAGGACAATTACTGGTGAAAATTGACTTGGTAAAGTGCAAACAATAATCAAGCTAGCTAATTTGAGAAAAAAAAAAAAAAAATTTTTATCTAGACATAAATATTAGAAGATTGAAAGCATAGTTTGGAGGCCTCAATTTGTAAAAAAGGTAATCTTGTCATAAAACAATAGAAAAAAATTTTTTAAAGGTATAGCTTAGCTTAGTGCATATAACCTCATTAAGAACAGAAAATACTATTGGGTAGCAAAATCCTCCGCCAGACAGCTGTTTCGACTATTGAAGTCTCGTCAGTGACGGTTTGATTTTTACAGAATGTCAAAATTCAAAAAAGATTAGAGTACCGAGAGAAGTCTTTTGTAAATTGGAATCCTAACATCAAAGTTAAGAGCTAAAATTAAATAGAAAATCCGAATAATATAAAACCAAAAGTAATAAAATGCCAAAGAAATTGACAAGAATATTAAAGCACTAAGAGAACTCCTTTGCAACTCTTTTGGAAATTTGGAATTCTAACTATCAAAATCAAAAGCCAGAATTAATTAGAAGAATTTCGGACGCCAGCGAAGTAACTGAATGACGTCGCCTATGTAGCCTACATCGAAATATCAACAAATTTGTCCTAAAATATTTTGATGCTATTTGAAAAGATTCTTGAAAATGGAACCTATTAGACTAAAAATGATAATACGGGAAGCTTCTGGAAAACTTCGAAAGAGACTAACTATTAAATAATGAGTAGAAAACTTCAAAAAGAAATAAACTGTTAAGAAATGACTAAGAAAGCCATAAAATTGGATTATTGACAAGTTATCAAGCATAACACCTTCATCGCCCTTTATATACAGTTTCAAAGTGACACTGTATGTGAATTTTAAAGATCTTTGATCGTATTACTTCATAAAACTTTTATACTATTTCGTCACAGATTATTTAAGAGACTTTGTTACGTTTTAACAAAATAGTAAATTCTATTAAAAATATCGAAAGAAAAAACAATGGATTAAATATTATATACTTCGCTTTTGTGTATTGGGATGGAAGATTGGTTTGTAAAAATTATAATATTAAACTAAAAATGGGCATTCAAGTAATTTTTATCGACCAGTAGATTGTGGTCCATGTCATAAAAGAAAATGACTATCTTTATGGTACGGAGCAAACTAAATCTCAATCCAACAACCATCTTCTGTCCTGACAGCACAATTAAACTTAACAGCTTAGCAGTAAGTTTAGATACTTTTATGTTTGTCTAAATATTAATTTTTTTGTAGGCATGTCGGTTGATTTATATATCTTTGTATGCTTTTTTGGAAATTAGCTCTATTCTTATGGCAGTGATAAAGGCGTTAAAACTTTGAGTTAACGTCATTTTTACAGAACAAATTTTCTTACATACGTATTTTTAAAATAATACTATATTTCTATCCTAATATTCTTTTTTATGTTTTAAGAATTTTAAATATAAGCTACAGCTTCTTAAATAAGATAGAGCTACAAGTTCTTAAATATAAAAACTATTGTCAAAATATTTTGCGAGGTCCCAATACCGAACGCTTTGAACAGAATTCTATTTGGAAAATTATACGACAGTGTGCTTTGGTGTAGTCCAGGAGTGGGAAAATTTTATTGCACTGGTGGGTGCCATCCCAAAATTTAAAATTAGGTACGGACCGCATCAAAGACTTTGTTGATATAAGAAAAAAGATGGTTTTTTGATGGATTACCCCTTTTTCATTTGGTTTTTCCTCTCAATTTTTTTTTATCTCACTAACAGTGGCGTACGCAGAAATTTTTCATGGGTGGCGGTTGCTAGTCAAAAACACGATTACTAAAAGTGGTCGTGGTCATGGTCCGAAAACTTTTCCAAGCTTACAATCCAAACTAGAGTAAGCCTATTATGCTTTTTAAAGCACCTTGCAGTTGCACGAGTTTTCTTGCCCACCCATAATTGCAATTATTAAATACAAATAAAATTTTCCACAAGTTTATCTCACTGATATAGTTGAATTAATTCAGCTTAAATCGAAGTAAATTTTAATAATGTCTACAATCACAAAGCATTGTTACCAAAGTATGTGGATAATTTACCTTGTATTCAGATATTGAATTCTATTTTAATAAGATGATGATCGCACTTGTGTGAAATAGGCTATTGAGTTTTTAATAAGTTATACTTTAATTGCATGATAGTTTGATTTAAAAATATTCAGTTTTAACTGCCTTATCGAGCACTCTGTATTGCAAATGAAATCAACTATATCTAATAGTGAGCCATTAGGCCTCTAGAAAGGAATTCGCAATCTGTAGGGAGAAATAATTGTTGAAAAAGGAATTTAAATAAATTGTAAGTTGATTCAAAACCTGGTACCAGATGGTACCAGATGGTACGTCCTTTGTAGTTGCACCTTGACAGCTCATAAAAATTTTTGACTAAAGTGAAGACCATTTTTTTGGTCTTCACATGTATACAATGTTATTTATTTTATACTCTTTTCTGATTGTAAGAAAAAATTGCAAGAAAAAAAAGGGGAGAGCGGAAAAATGTTGTTGTTGTTGTTGTCGCAGCAGGTCATAATATGAAAGATCATAGACTTTGGGTTAACACACACACACACAGGTCTGGCGCCGAGGACTTATACATTTACTACCCCAGGCTGCTGTACTGCCCCGATCAGATGCTGGCGGCGATGCTGTTGAGCCAGCATTGAGGTTTAGTCAAGAACTATTAGACCACGTACTCCATGTCATGCCCTGTGCAGGCTATGGGGACACGCTGTTAAGACTTGGTCTGCGGTTTTTTCAATGGCGCCCCACTCGCATTCCAATACAAGAGCGAGGCCTCGTTGTGCATTCATGAATGGAATCGTCTATATCAATCTGCAGACGATTGACCTTATCCAAAGCTGTTCAGAGCAAGCCCATTCAAAGAGACCTGGTATTGATAATGGATATGAAAGCACGTAGCCTGGATATATTCTCAGAGTACTCTGTGTTTTATCTATGATTTGTTTACCACTGGGCGACACCAGACTGACGCGCAGTATTCAGCTGTTGAGTAGACCAGAAATAGGGCAGCTATACAGAATGTTTTGACCCTGCAACCCATCTTCGCAAGTGACTTCAGCAGTTTGACGCTTGAAGATATTTTTACGCAATAACACAAAATGGTGACCGAATATGAGCGATCTGTGATGCATACATCCTGTGATTGCAAGTTTGGTGGTTTAAAGATGTTGAAGATTTTGCAGCCATCGACATCTAGACATAATCATTCAATCTCCGATCCTTCAAGAGATTGATCAGCAAAGTTCCATTTAAGTCGTTTATGGACAAATATAGCAAGGCCATGTTTTCTGCTTGAGACCCAGCCAGCCAAGGTGTAATTTGGTATCACCAGTCGATCTGCATTGGTGCAGTGAGTCTCTTGAAGGAGAATAATGAGGGCATTGTATCTGTTGGCCAGATGACAACATAGACCTTATTTGCACTTAAGCCTTCTATTTTGATTTGTGATGTGCTAGGCAAAAGTGGTGGTTTGCCGTATGGGCTGCAATTGACACCAGGTCTTCTCTTTTGCTTCCGGAGCCGAGGAAACTCTCAGATATCTTCCTTTTTTGCCTGAAAAACTTCATCACTTCTATTACCAGGACTCATTGTGAGGAGGTCAACGACATGAGCCCCAGCGCTTCTTGAAAGTTCGAGATAAAAAAGAAACAAAAAGAGAGAAAAAGGGAAAAATACGTAGAACTGTTTAAAAGATCACTATGCTAACTACTTATAATTATAATCAATGCTATGAATAAAACGGTAAAACGAATCCTAATTATACACTTATAAGAACAACATGCAGACAAAATAGATTAAGTGGGGGTTAGTGTAACGATTACACAATCATTACTTAACAATAAAAAAGATTGCGTCATAATAAAAAGTTTAAAATTACTGCAAAAACTAAAAATCAACTATAAAGTTATACTGTTAAGATTAAAATTATGAATGAAATATGTCAATAATAAAATTTTTGAATACTACTGAACAGCTTCGTTGTACTAATGGGCGCAACTGTACAGATATAAGGACATCTCTTCGTACCGGAAAATGACGTAGCGTAGGAAAAGCCTAGATATACAGTATAAAGATGATGATAAGCTATAGAAAAGGCTGGTTTAATGTACAAGGTGATCACAAAAAATTTTTTAGTTTGAATTTATTGTTATGCCGGTGAGTTACCTTATTTTATAAAGTATTGATGATGGGTCCCCAGGAAAATAAATAGCTTTTCAGAAATTGCACCGGATTAATAGGTGAAACCTGGACCAGGGATAGGGCAGCTGCACTTAATGTTTTGGCGCAGCACTCCATTCTGAGCCCAGAAGTCGCCTCAACAGTGTGACGCGAAGATAGTTTTTTTGCGCAATGTCACAAGATGGTGACGGAACGTAAGCAATTTGTCCAGTTTTACCCCAACACGAGTAAAAACTGGACAAAATGATAAAAGTTTATTGTTATTATAAATCTTTAGCTCATGTGTGGCCGTTCGGTTAATTTAATAAAAAGCTGCTGTCACTTTTTTAAAGACTGAGCTTCAACCTCCACTTTTGGAGATACGCTTAAAACTTGCTTTCAAATCTTTCAATTTTTAGAAGAGTGACACAATGCCAGATCGTCTGCATAGTGCAGAGTCAAAATCCTTATTTGTAAAGCTCGTCAGATGTTGTTCAGATAAACCATGTGATAACTAATACGGGAACTTGTTCAAATACAAAAAATCATGAAGATAGCAAATTGTTATGCAGACGAGTTTATAATCATCGATATAAGACTTGTTTCCCACAAAATCTAAAAAATTTACGAGCGGTTGAAAAAAAATTTTTAAAGCATAAATAAAAAAAATTTTATGTTCACTTCAACTATCAAATAACAAAACGATTATTTTATTTAGAGTTCAAGTATCATTCGAGAACATTCTATTATAAAATGGAAGAAGAACCGCCGCTCTGCACTCTGCGGCATGTTTCTGACGATCAAAGCTTGTAAACAAGAAAACGTTGGACACAACGATTCTTGGCCAGTTGATTAACTGTTCTTTTCTGTGTATGAAAACAAAGCAATGGTTCGTGTTAATGGGTCGTGATCAGCCTGAAAAACGAAACAAAAAGCACAAACAATTGCATGGGTGAACATTGTCCATAATGTCAAATTTGTTTTTTTGGAAAAAATCCGGATCAGACCTCAAGCCAAGTTTACCACCAGCTTCGCAAGCAAACTTAAAACCATCGAGTTCGAAACCTGCCGTATCTACACCGAGCAATCAAACGCTCAAAAGCCCAGAAGTACCAAAGCAACGACGTGGCCGCGAAAGCGAAACTACAATTGGCGGACGAGATCTGTTCGAACCCACGCGCTCTAGAATTTCGCTGTCGGAAAGAAGCAGAAGAGCTGGTAGTCAGAATCAACCATTCCGTCAATATTCTCTCGACTCAACTCAATTTGTTATAGTTGTGTATGGTGTAATGGCTTTTATGTCGATTCTGATTATAATTGCTTTGATTAGATGCGAAAAAGTAACGATAGGGTTTGAGTATGATGGCGATTGGTTGGACTATCATCGTTATTATTATTTTTAATAAAATTTTTTGTTTTTTGTTTTTAGCAGAAGGTTTTTGTTGAGATAATTGTCAATTGAATCGATAATACGAGACTTTATTATTTCATTCAATTTAAACTACGACCATGTTGTTCCAAGCTACTAATTTCTCTTTTGTTTCATTATTGTTTTATTAATCATTTTTAATTCAAGCCACACCATTAAACGTATTCATTGTTTAACCTAATCTCTTCAACTTTTTTTGAAATATCGACTATTCATCATGAGCTTCAAAAGCCCACCAAAGTTTATCGCTTGCTCAAAAATTGCATTTGTTTTTTAACAACAAGTGCACAAGGTAAAGATTGATTGTTTAAATCAGGGGCGTAAATCCATTGGCTCGCCTAAGGTTTGAGAAACCCGCGGTGTATTTTTCGATATACCGCAAGGGCATAAATTAAATAAGATAAAGGCATTTCCAAAAAAATTTCTTTTGTGCGAAGTGAAAATCAAAAAAAACTTTTCATTCCACAAAATATTTTTTTAATTGGCTGGCAAATATTTTTGATTGTTCACAATGGCTTTTAGCTGAAAAAAAGTTGGACTCCCTTGGTTTAAATTTTGTTCTAACAATAAAGGTTTAAAAAAAATAGTTAAAAAAGTAAGTAAGTTTACAGTTTATTACAGCCGCCTCAAATGTTACATTTTTATTAAAACAAATTAAAAACGTGTAAAGAATTGTATCACACAGATTTAGAAATTTTTTCGTAGCAATTTGTTACACGTTTTTAACTTGTTTTAACAACAACGTAACATTTGAAATACCCAAAATTGATAAATTTGATCAAATCTTGGACATAAAAGTAAAGCTGTTATTGAAAATCAAATTTTTCGGACTATTTAAAAATTGCTTTAATTATTAAACTGGAAAACTTTTTTCTTTTTTTTTGAATGGTTGAAAGTTGATCGACATTTTTATAACAAGTTAAAAAGAAATCCTCAATTACTTAATTTTTGATTTCTGGCCCCTTGACGTTTTAATAAATGCAATATTGACGTGATATTGGTTTTTAATTAATAACGAGAATATAAGTTGAAGCTTTTGTTTATTTAGTCTTTAAAAGTGATTGACTGTTTTTGTTTTGAATATAGTAACCAAAACTTTACTTACAGAAGCTGACATTTAAAAATTAAATTTTATTATACTCGTATAATCTGTGAAGAGTTAAGTTTTCAAATTAAACCTTCAGAAAAGTTGTTTTTGATGTTAATCAAAAGTTTACAGTAATGTTAAGAACATACCAGTTGTTTTAGGGACAAAAAGCTTTTAACGACATAAAAAACTTATTTTATTTCAATCTTAACGATTCTGGTACGTAAGTTTATTTTCAAAAGGTAAGTTTGCCATTAGACAATGTAAAAGATTTAATAAAGCTCTTGCATTCGCATTTAATCAACGAAGCTTGCATTGATTGCTTATTGATTTATAATTAAGTTTGACAAACTGCCAGAGTCGTTAATTTTTTCAAAGCGCTTTCTCATTTTCAGCCGATTTAAAAACTAAGTGGTCCTTAAAAATCGGTTTGTTATACTTTAATAAACATTTCCTGAAAAATGCTAAAAAAATTATAATCGAAAGAGTATATTTTCATTTAGCATAAACTTAAACACTTAAAGACAATTTTGGCACTTGTCAAGGGGCACTTTCCTCCTTTCAATTCTACAAAATTTCCAAAAAATCCCGGTCTAAATAGGTTTAAAATATAAATCTGACATAAATCGTTTTACTTCATAATATATTTCAACGTTGAACTTCGTGATATGTGACGTCTTCACGTCAAATTAAGACCGTTTGTATTTTTTCTATATCAACAATAGTTTATGTGACATAATCAAAATATAATTCTCATTAAAATAAGTCACAAAAAATAAACGCACTAAAATCAATTTTGTTTATAATCGCATCGAATAAACTTCCAGCAAGGCGAACACATCACGTGAAGGCGAGAGAGCAGAAAGCCCAAGCAAAACGAATGTGTTGGGAAAATTCTTCAAAAGATTGCAACCGCAACTTTCATAAAAGCGATAAAAAGCAAAAACAACAGTAACTGTTTTATAATTTTTTTACACTTTTTTTAATTCATACAAATCACTGTATTTCTAAGAAAAAAAAACTTTCTCAGCTGCTACAAGATGGAGCAATGCAGGTTTTAAACAGGGTTGTGGAGTCGGAGTTGTTTTTTAAGACTTGGGGAGTCAGATTCGTTTTTTTTTGATGTGCTGGAGTCGGAGTCGTTTTTTTAGTTGTGCTGCTGTCGGAATTATTTTTGTTTTTGTAGGCTCTGTTTTACCCTAAATGTGGCTTCCATGGTTTTGGAGTCGGAGTCGTCGGAATCGCATTTTTAGGAAAGAGTTCAGAGTCGGAGTCAGAGTCGTATTTCTAGATGCTCGGAATCAAAGTTGGTATCGGAAAACTTTAAATAAATGTAGTCGGATTCAGAAAATTTTGAATAGGTAGAGTCGGAGTTGGAGACAAAAAAAATTACTCTGACTCTGCACCCCTGGTTCTAACTACCTTTTTATCGACGTTTTTGAATTAGATATATTGTCATTGCGATATAATGATAAGTGATTTCTTCGTAACAAATTTACTAAAGCTCTATTGCTAAATTGGATTAAACATAAATCAATATGTTGTGTATTGCTCAAAAAGTTTAAAAACATAACTTAGGTATAAAGCAATCTAAGCATATGAAAAGTATTTCAAAGTTTACCAAATGTAGAGTATGTTAATGAACTTTGATCAACTTTTTTTAAGTCGCAAAAATACATTCGACAAATCTAATTTTTTGCTCATGAAACAAATACACACATTTGAAAAAAAACCTAACATTAAAAGTCATTTTAATTATTTCCGTATTGCCACAATAAAGACTTTTATAAAAACTAATCAAACTAAACCTCGATGAATAACTTTGACTGAAACTTTTAACGTATATCTTTTATCCCAGGATTTCTAAACTGGAAGTCCATAGCGATCTTTCCAGTAGGTCTATGGGATTTTCTAAAAATAGTTATTTGCTATCTGCATTCCACTTTATCAAAAAGCATTCTTAAGATTGTAAAAACTTGCCAATGATAAGCGCATTACACAAAAATGTCTAGACTAAGCATTAAATTTCTTCCGAAAGTCAAGTAAATACCAAGAAAGTCATCGATTAAAATTTGATTGCCGTTTGTCGTTCCCAGTAAAAAGACCCCTTTTGGTTTTCATTTGACTTAAAGAAAAAATTTTAATTTAGGTTTCATGGACTATTACAAAATTAGCCGAGGAGTCCACGTGTTTTAACAAGTTTAAAAACACTGATTTCGCCGCTGTTTCCTCATTTGCAATCTCTTCGTCAATAATAATTCGGAAACGTTGATTGCATATAAACTTGAATATGAATGATTGTTGTATTAAATCTAATCTTTATCAAAAAGTTTACGATTCAAACAAGTAAAAAATTCGAAAAAAGTTTGGTCAGAAGACGCAATCTAAAAAAATTCCGGTATATTATACTAACAAAGAAACTTTAGAGATAATAAACGTAACAAGATGAATTACATAAATTCCCTTAAAAGAGAGCTTCTTAAATTATGCGGTCTAAAGAAAGTGAAAACCAAAATAGAAGAAAACACAAAATGCCGTAGATGGGAATCGATAGAGCGTGAAATTAATACATGTGTAATCATATTAACTGCTCTATTATTACAACAATTAACATTAAAAAGTTATTCTTAGCTTTATAGATATGTAGCAATTTAAGACTAAACCATTAAACAATTATATCAATTTTCGAAATAATATATTTTTCCTTGTTTGCAAGCATTTTGAAAAAATTACAAAGTAGGGAAGCAATTTTCCTTGGGTCCAAAATTTCAAAAAAAATGAAAAATTACGACAATAAATATATAAAATAAGCATCGTAAACCGGTTACAATTTAACGGGAAAAATATAGACGCCAAGAACAGGAAAGAGGTAAAATTAGTTAATTTTTTTCAACTTCTTTACCTTCTT
The DNA here is from genome assembly GCA_963680785.1 of Diplosoma virens. Taxonomy (NCBI): domain Eukaryota; kingdom Metazoa; phylum Chordata; class Ascidiacea; order Aplousobranchia; family Didemnidae; genus Diplosoma; species Diplosoma virens. Next base: position 19,577,364 of record OY796890.1, read on the forward strand.
CAACTTCTTGCGAGACTACTGTGTTTCCTTGAACCTGATCTTTGAAAGCGGGTAACGGTAAATACACTTTGCTTCGTAGTGTGGAAACAAAATAAGGAATTTGTACTTGAGTTTTTTTATTTCTCTCCCTTGAAAACTCTCCTACTTTTTCTGAAACAGTCGTCATGAGAGACACGAAATCACTGTCAGTTCCTATTGCTTTATCTATATGAAATAAAAAAAAATAAAGAAAAATATGAGCAAATGAATGAGCGACAGCTGAATATTTTTAGGAAGTGAGGATCTGCTGAAGGGATACACTCCGTTTAAGAATCTTAAATAGATAAATTAACCTACGCTGTTCATTACATATTGTTGTCTATACGCTAAAAAGAATTCATTGAGAAATTTTTAAAGTGCACTAAGTTTGGTACTCGGTACGCGACCCGAAATGCTAAAGCAAAAAATCAAAGAACAAAATTGTTAAATTTCTAGGTCAGATTTTGTTTTCTTGTGTAAGTTTGCTGCTGCTATTTAATCATTAAAAAGAGTATTAAATTATTCAATGCACAGAAATTAACTTAGCTATACTTTTGTATTTATTTGAAGTCACAAATTATCATGGACATCGAAATTTTTTAAACAATAAAATGCAGTTTTTTTCCTTTTTTAAAAGCATCGTAAGTGATTGTCTGATAAACAAATCAAAGCAATTAGTTAGCTGTAATGTAAATACAATTTTAAAATAAAATTAAAAAAAAATTTTTTCTACTTCTGCAATTAAACTTTCTTGTTTTATAACCATCAAAATAAAGAGGCCAAACATCATTTAAACTAATCAAGGAATATTGAAAACAAAGCCATTGATGTATAGCAATGGTTCCCAATCTTTTTTTTATATGGCGGCACACTATCAAGCTATTTAAATTTTCGTGGTACACCCATTATATTGGTTAATAACAAAATGGTCTTCACTGAAAATTTGTCAATGATTTTTCAATTTTTGTCCCAAAATCATGGTGATCCTTAAAAAAAAGGTTTCCGCCTGAAATCACGCTCTTTCTTTCCCTCCGAATCTCACGTACAAAAACCGCAAAAATCTACGTCCCTCAATAGTGTTTTTTCCAAAATCTTTCGCGACACACCTGGAGACCTCTCACAGCACACCAGTGTGCCATGACACACCGGTTGGGAACCACTGATGTATGCCCTCGTTGCAAAATAAGCTGTATCATTACTGTGTAAATGCTGTTTTGTAACAGGAGTGGATAAATAGCCGTACAAGGCGGAAGGGCAGGGGAAGGCAATACTCCCCAAGCTGATTCACATGTAAAAACGTGAAAAAATTTAAGTTTTTCAGGCACTGAGTTACTGGGTAAGTACTCGTATGTTAAGGTATAAATTCCACTGGTAGAATTATTTTTTCAACAGAAGAAAATTATTTATCCTCAAGACGGTTATTTCAAATGTACCATGTGCACTAGATTCAACAATAAAAATGTTATTGTTTGGACCCAGATGATTATTTGAAGGCCCAAAACTTTCTTGTAAATTAATTTTTCAAGATTAAGGGGCATCTTTAAAAAACTAATGTATGCTCCTTGTAGTAATAATTATAATATTTATGCTTTTTTGTAGAATAGCGCAAAATTATGATTCGGCAAATTGTCGCAAAAATTTGAGCAAATTAGTTTCTCCACCCCTCAAAAAAAAAAAGAAGAATCTGGAGCGGCTATAAATGGATACACTTGAGACAACAAGAACTTTTGGTTTAATTTTATTAATATGCAACATTACATATTTATTCAAAAGCATAATTTAAAAGTTTGAGTCTAAATCACATTTGCCTTATTAAACTAAATAAAAAACTAAAAAGTTAATTAGAGGCCACATTTATCCATCGTTGTGGTGAATTAGTCATACTCGTTGAAATCTTTAGCAAGAATTGTATTCAAAAGCGCTGGTGCTGACAAATTGCACAATTTTTGTTCTATGTTTTACAAGCGCTTAAGAAAAACTGTAAAAAAATCTGCAACAAAATTAAAAATATTTTAAACAATGTCGCAAACATCAAAAAAGTCCGAAGTCAAAAAGAGTAGCGACATAGATATATGTTAAAAGTGTTTTTTTTGTAAGTTGTTCTGTCACCCCTCCAGCAAATGCCCAGTGCCAATCTTCTTACCTTGGACCATCTCTTGTAGAGCTTTGACAATAGATTGAATGTACCAAGATCCTTCATTCTTGTCAAAAAAAGCTGCTGTACCTGAAAAGCAGTGTTGACTTATTCCTAAAACCATCTTTAAAAAACAACTCTATTTGGAAATATTTAGTAATCTCTCAACCTTGCATGTGCCACAACTACTCAATTACCAATCATTGATCCACAAAATACTCTTTTCAAAAAATTAAAACTCAGGTCAAATATAAACACATCATATTTGACTTTTTATCAAGAATTATACTTGATTGATAGATTTCAAAATAAAATCCGGAAAATGTTCTCTATCAACAGTGATAGCCGAAAAAATAGCGAGCCCTGTGTAAGAAAAATAAGGGGGCCATTTTTTAGTGTGTCAAGTTCTTTTTGTCCCAAAATAAAGTGATTTTTGCGATAGGAATCGAACCATCAGCGTTTGTTGACTATTGTTCCGTGATGCGGTGATCTGCGTTTATTTCATTCGTGGGCGTACCTCGGGTAATTGTAGTTTTTGTTTAATGGTAGAAAACAACACAGAGTCATTCGTGTTAGGTTCTCGTATTGTTAACATCACGTTTATTTTTTTTGATTAACCCATATTAACCCAAGGGTAGAACTAAAAAACTAAAAACTAAAAACTTTGATAGGCTGTACAATTCTATGGCACAACTTAAAACAGTGTTTGTAAAGATATTTTACAACTTTTATATATCTCAAAGCTATTCATAATCTAAAATAATAAAAAAAACAGTTATTTTTAGTTAGAAAATGCATTTGAAATAATGACTACAAATGACTACAAATGTAGTCATTGGGATAGTTCGGGTTAAAATAAAACGACGAAAGAAACAGTGATCTTTTTCTAAAAAAGAAAGGTCATCACTTTCAATCAAGTACATAATTCCTACTTTTGTTCTAAAGATAAGGTTCAGACAGGGAGACCACTGTCATGGTGCTACTATGAAGAAATAGAGCAATATTTCACTTAGGGGGGACAACATTTTGACGTTTTTTAGGGGAGGGCTTCAGCCGCTCCGTTTGTTCCGTACGAAAGCCATCACTGCCTATTAATGACTTAAAACTACTACTTTTAGTCGAGAAATTAAGCAGTATTCAAAACTAAATTTTTTTTAATAAACAATTTCTTTGCAAATATTTGTCTTAAAATCATGGCATCTTTAAGAGCTCGTTTCTACTACGAGCGTGGCATGGAGTATTCTTTATTTGTTTTATTGATATTTTTTGCTTCGCTTAGCGCTTGTTTTGATTTTAAGCGCGAAAAGAACAATAAAAAAAACAAAGAATGCTCCATTTCACGCTCGTAGTGGAAACAAGCCTTAAGAAGGAAAGCTGGCGCACAATGCTTGTGCACTGATCGTAAGAAAAAAAAGCATTTAGTGATTCAAAAACTTATTTCTGTTTCTAGTAAAGAAAGAAATTTTTTTGAACAATCCTTTTTCATAACTGCAAAATCAAATTTATTCCAAAGCAAAACCGTAATTTTGGAGCAAAATGAGTGGAACATGTAAAGCTTTCAACACAAAGCAAAGACCCAACGCAGTTGAAAACATTTTTGTTTAGACGCTGACGCTTCAAGGTTTGATTTTTTTCATTGTCAAAGCAAAATACAGTTTTTTTGAAAAAACAAAACTGGTAACGTGATTTATTGTTATTTTGCTGTGCTTAACTCGTTGGCGAAAGAAAAAGGTTAAAAGTTAAGACAATTAGCATTGTGACTCAATCATGTAACGTGCGTTTTAATTTGGGTCGCTTTGATTTTTTCTCTGCCTTTTTGCTTAAGCGTTAGCAACTGTATAGTTTAATTTGTTTTAAATTTCGTGAGTTTTTAGTTTGTTTTCAGTTGGACAGTTTTTAATTTGTTATTCTATTTGAATAAGGTGTTTTAAATTTAATTTAAAATTAAAGAAATAATTTGTTAAAATTTGGTAAACAAATATTTTGGTTTTCTGTCTGAATAAGAGAACAAATTGGTTAGTGAGAATCACCTCAAGTAGAATCAATCGCAGTGAATTCACTGCACCAAAAACTTTTAACTTTAAAACACTGTTACGTCACAAAAAAAATATACGAATTTAATTATCGCACTTTGACTAAAGTTAAACAATTGTTATTGATTTTGTATTAACAATCTTTCTTTAATCAATAATTTAGCCCAATTGTCAGAATCTGCTAAAATCTTAATACGTATTATTAAAATCAATCTAATGGTCCGAGTTTTCGATTAAAGGTTGGAGACGTCCGTATCGTTTTTTGAAAGTCCAAAAATGTGTTCTTTTATTCTGATTTCGAGGTTTCTTTTTGTCTGTCCAATGTAGTTTAACACAGCTACGTACAAGTAACTTTGTACACAACATTTGACCGACAAAGCACTGATCGTTTATCTTTATAAGTAAAATATTTTTCAATGTCAAAAAGTTTCTTCCACTAGAATGAATTTAAAATTAAGATTTATTTTTCCTCTACTTATTATTTGCTGTACACGTTATATAAAATCTATTTAAACTAAAATCGTTAAATTAATTCAACGGTTTTGCTGTACATGTTACATAAATCTAGTTACTTTCATGTAAAGAAGAATCTGCTTTTAATAAGCAAAGATGAAAAAGAAGCTCTCAAAAAGTTTTAAAATGATAAACTATTTTAATTCGCAAACCAGATAAATGTACAAGCGTATATAATGCAAACCAGATATACATGTATATGTCTAAAAATTCTGATTTACACAAAAAACTTCGGTTCGTTTTGATGTAAAAAGCTGATTTGCAAATATTTCCTTTCATTTTACATTAAATTTAATTTTGGAAAAGCTGTTTACAAACAAATTAACAATAACTTATTGATTAAATAAAGCCCAAAATTTAAAAACTACTGTATGGGCTCCAACTAATTCAAAACTCAAATTCAATAAAAGTTATGCAAACAAATAGACAGTGTAGCTATGGGCTCTCCTGTGGCTCCAGCTCTGGCAGACATCTTTATAAACTGACTCATTAATGGGATTCAAAAAAAGCAAATAATTTTTTCACCATTTGTCGATACGTAGATGAACTATTTTTGGCTGTCGATAATAAAATTGAAATACATGTAAATGTTATTTTTAATTTATTTAACTCAATTCGTGCAAATATAACTTTTACTAAAAAATTAAAAAAGACAATCCTCTTCCTTTCCTAGACGTTTATATTACTAAAACTGAAAACAATATTAAAACTACTGTTTTTAAGAAATAAATTTATACAGAATTTTTACACGAAATGGAACAGCAAAATTTCATAAGTATACAAACAAATCTTAATTTTAAGATTACTTGAGGACATTTAAAATATGCAGTTACTATAAATCAATTTCCAAAGAATTTCAAAGTATCAATACATCCGTTACACTTAAAAGAACAGATTTCTAGATTCGTTTCTGGATAAACACATTTCAAATTATCGTAAGTAGTATGTAACAATCCATTTGGTTGATGTTTCCGCTAGTGGCGCTAGAGCGCAGGAGCAGAAGCGCAGGAGCGCTAACGTCATCATTGGAGGTGGAGGTGGAGGGTGGATCCAAATCCTATTCCAAATCCTATATCGAATCCTATTCCTAATCCTATTCCTAATCCTAATTCTAATCCTATTCCTAATCCTATTTCTAATCCTATTTCTCATCCTATTTTTAATCCTATTCCTAATCCTATTCCTAATTCAATTTCTAATCCTATTTCAAATCCTATTTTAAATCCTATTCCGAATCCTAATCCTAATCCTAATCCTAATCTCATTCCTATTCTTATTCTTAATCCTATTCCTAATCCTATTTCTAAGAAAGATGGTGGTCCTGAGTTCAATTTTTATCCAAGACAGCTAAATCCTAACCCTAAAAAAGTCAGTGGTCCTCAGTTCGACTCCCAATCAAAACAGCGAAGCTGTAAATCCTAACTCTAAGAAAGTCAGTGGTCCTGAGTTTGCCTCCCACCCAAGACAGCAAAGCTGTAAATCTTAATCCTAAGAAAGTCAGTAATCCTGATTTTGACTCCCACCAAAGACAGCGAAGCTGTAAATCCTAATCCTAAGAAAGTCAGTTATCCTGAGTTTGATTCCTACCCAGACAGAAGCAAGAGTTTAATTCTAACCCTAAAAAAAGTCAGTGGTCCTGAGTTTGACTCCCAACCAAGACAGTATAAACCCTAACCCTAAGAAAAACAGCGGTCTTGAGTTTGATTCCTGCCCAAGACAGTGAAGCTGTAAATCCAAACCCTAAGAAAGTCAGTGGTCTTGAATTTCACTCCCACCCAAGACAGAACCAAGACTTCAAAACATGACATAAGATTATTTTAAGACATTCTACAACAGTGGTTTCCAAAGTGGGCGTTGGCGAGATTTAGGGGGGAAGTAAGAAGAAAGGGGGCAGTTAGGGGGTGGTAAGAGAACAAGGGGGCGATAGGAAACAATGAGAAGAAATATACATGAAAGACGATTAAAGACCTTTTATAGGTGATCTTGCAGCAGTGTTTCCCAAAGTATTGGACGTTAGCAATCCTGTGTTCCTGTGTTCCTGCTCCTGTGCTCTAGCGCCACAAGCGGAAAGACAAACCAAATGGATCATTACATACTGCTATCATAACAAAAAGTTTTCCAGGGCTGGGTGCCAGAGCCTGGGGCCATACAGCCAGCCAATTTCGGAGTATTCGGAGCCGGAGCCGAGTTCTCATATTGTGTGGAGCCGGAGCCGGACTCGAAGCCGGAGCTGGAGTCATCAAAATGTTTAATGGCTTCAGCTCCTAGCAATATATTTTTTTAAGATTTGGAAGTCACTTAATTAATTTGTGAATGTAAATGTGCATTAAGGTAATGTAAAGGGTGCATTTGTGTTTGAGTTATTTGTTTAAGTTGAATAGCATTGTGACTTGACAGTTGATTGAACGACACTTAATCGAAACGACATTTAATCGAAACGACACTTGATCAAAACGACATTTGATCGAAACAACACTTGATCAAAACGACACTTGATCGAATAATAAAAAGAAAATTTACAACTTTGAATCTGTCCCAATTTTGTCAATTTTTTGTCCCAAAAATATAGTGATTTCTAAAAAAAGATTTTCACTTTAAATCTGTCCCGGTTTTGTCAATTTATGTTTCAAAAACATAGTAATTAATAAAGCGCACTATTCATGTTCTTGAATTTTTTAACTACTCAAATTTTGTTGGACGGTGTTATTTATAATAAATTTTGAAAGAAATGTATTAATCGCAAAAACAGCAGAAAAGCAAGTTACCAAAAATTTTTTACCATTAACTACTACCAATTAAGTTTATCGCAAAGGTCGGCAAACATTTCAGCTAGAGGGAGTTGATTTTGTTTCAGAGCCGCACTATAATACAATTAGGCCAAAACATAAAATCTAAAATATTCAAAATAAGAAGTTTTAAACTGTACAAAAAAATGTAGACTTTATATATTACACAAAATTAGACAAAATATTTATCACCAATATTTATTTTAAAAACAATTATTTATTTTAAAACTAATAATACAATGACGAATCTGGTTAATTGCACAGTGAATAAGAATTGTGAATCCAAACCATAGCCGATTATTTTCTAAGAATATCCGGTTAATTGCATATTTATTTATGGCAGAGTCCGTTTAATTTTACAGAAATAAAACTATTTATTCGATTAACCAAAAAATTTTTTGGACAAGAAATATTTTCTTTCTTGAAAGACATTCGCCAATTGTGAGCAAGCAATGCGAGCATACACTCACACCAAAATTTTGCTGTCACTGGTCTTTAATTTGGTTTAAAAAACTAAAAACATGTCATTGTACATTATTACACAATCTTGATGTTTACGCATTTTTCTTTTAAATTTGCGGTGTTAATTTAAGAAAATTTTTACGGTATGAACCCTTCAGAATTTTCAAATCGTTGACATGGCACATTTTTCTCGTTTATAAAAGCAATTGCAAAAAACATGCAGGCAATATTAAACAGCAATAATTGCGAAGTATTTTATGTGATTAAACCTGAGACGGGAAAACTTCGACCCGCCAAGCTATTTCATCCGGCCTGCCAAGCATTCAATATGAACCGTGTAAAAAGGTAAAATAAAGGCATTTTTTGGTTTTTACCTTCATGAATAGTGAAACCATAGGTCAGCTGAAAACAGATTCAGGGAGTTGAGAGCACAATACAGTTTTGCCTAAATTTTATGACGTTTTTCCAAATCATGATCTTCTAGTACTTTACGGAAATAAGAAAAAAATTTGTTTCAAATTTAGGATGAAGATCAAAAAAAAGTCTTCACTTTAAATCTGTCTCGAATTTATCGATTTTCGTCTCTAAAAAAAGGTTTCCACCTCAAAAGGTTATGAATGAAACTCATCAAATAAAACAAAGTGAAGACCTTTTTTTTTGTCTTCATCTCTAAGAATGGAGCTATGCAAACCAAAATGAAGATCTTTCTTTGTTTGGTCTTTGTGTAATTTTGAGGTACGGGTTCATATTATAAAAACTAGTGCGGCCCGCAGTTAAAATCAACTTCTGAATCCGGCCCTCGAGCTAAAAATTTTGCCCACCCCTGAATAAAACAATGCTTTGTCTTATTCAATGCTTAGTTGGCGTGTTTTTACTAATTTTACATAAATGCATAATTCACTTAACCGCAAAAAGTAACTTGGTAAATTATGTAAGCAATTAACCAGATTTGTCAGTAATAAGAGTGTTAAGATTTCGCACATTACGTGTCTATGCCTATATGTAGGCACGCATTTGTGTGAACATTTTGCATTTGTTTACACAATTGTAGCCTGGTAACTTGATTTTTGGGGCAATTTAATTAATTTTTTTAGATTAATTGCTTGAGGTGTAGTTTGCCAAACCTTGGTTTACATGTACATACTATTTTCTGCAGCGTAACACAAAAGAAAATCAGCTCCTGCCGGAATAAATATTGACGCTTCTCCTTCGTCATCTGCTCCACAACTATGCATGTTGTCATCGGTTTGAATATCAGATGATGGTTTTTCTATCGGTGTTTGGCGTTCCTTACCTTGACAATTCTTTAAGAAATACATCAGAAATACAGTTAGACTTTGTCATACAGATTGCTTATAATTACGCAAGCAAAAAAACTACAAAAAGATGCTACCAAAGTTCAATATAGTATTGCATATTATATGACCTTTGTCCATTTTAGACTGTTTTTTTATCGAGCTAATCAAGATTTGTCGGCTAATACCTAATGTGATAACACTCTGACTAGCCAGCAAGATACAAGTTTAATGCTCAGCTACCTGATTGCTTTTGAAAAAGTTTTCGACTTCATAAGCCCTTTTCAAGAAAAACTTAAACTTAAAAGAAATTAACAATAATGCGTCAAAATAAAGAAAATTAATTATGTAAAAATTTTAATAAAAGAAATCAAAAAAAAGAAATCATTTTTATTAAATGTTTTTTATTTTTAATTTTTTTTTTATTTCTTTTATTAAAATTTTAAATTTACTTTTACTTTTAAATAATTCAATGAAACTAAAAATTGGCTTTATAATTATATTTGCTTTAACTTATTCGTCACAATGTAAATCATTCATGCATAAATAATTAATTTTCTTTATTTTGATGCATTATTGTTAATTTCATTTAAGTTTAAGTTTTCCTTGAAAAAAGCTTAAGCCGAAAACGTTCGAAAATATAAGTTTTATGAATTTAGTTGTGTTGCTGAGTATCGCTACAATATGGTTGAAGAAAATTTATTCCTTGCCAAAATTATATGTAAAGAACCGTTTAAGAAATCAGCTAAGCAAAGATCGCTTGGATTCCCTTCTTTTGATGTGCGTCGAACGAGGCGTTTTGTTACACATTTCGAACCATACGATCATCGACGAACTAGCAAAAATGAACGCAGAAATGCGAAGACTGTTGCTCTATAAATAGAGTTTAATAATGTCTGTTAATTCTAAATATTTTTTTTTGAAAATGGGCTATATATGATGTAGTTCGTAAGATGAACCGTGTAGCGTTTTAGTTTGATTAGATTTGCAATTAGTTGTCAAAAATGGGCCGGTTTTATTTCAAAGTTCCCGGGCCGGTTGAATTTGCTAATCCGCCCCTGGAACCATGTCGTAAAAAAGATTACTAAAAAGACTGAGTTGCATTACCAAGACTTAGGATTTACTTTAGAATGTGGCCTCATTGTGGACTTGACTTCAAAACAAATTAAACAATATTTTAAAAATAAAAGTTCTCATCTTATCAAAATAAATTTTTGTAACCAATTTTTAGATTTTGCTGTTAAAACACGAGAAGGAATAAAAAACCATGCTACTTTTTTACGTTACTTTGATTCATTTGTTGAAGATTAGGGTGGTTTTGCTGTTTTTAATAAGGAGCAATGTTGTTTGTATTTTAATAAAAAAGAAACGAAAAAAATTTCCAAATAAATAAAAACGTTGATTTCAAATAGCATTTTTAACAATGCTACAAAAATTAAAACATAAAAATAAGGACGTTCGCTCATTTTGGATGTATACTATTAAATAAGTTGAAATTTTAATACTTACACCAAAAATAAATATTTTTGGTTTTTCCAGCAAATTTTTGCAATTGTTTCCACGAAAATGTCGTAAAATATCATTCTGAACACTTAAAAAATCTTCTTTCATTTTGATTAAACCACTGATTCCGTGAGAAATAAAAACTGCTAGAAAGCATTTGTCATTTTTGAAATTCGGTTTAAATTTTTTGGGCGACATTGTTTCATTGTTCTCTCTACTACTTAAATCATCTTTTTCTTCTACTTCATTTTCTTGCGAAATGTCTTTTAACACCTGCGAACCAATACTTTTGAGATTGAAAGATTTGTTTTTTATATTTTGCTAATTTATTTTTTGAAAAACGGCTTTTAAATCAAAAAATAGGTCATTATTTTTACTTTTAGAATTATTATAAATTAAAGCACGAGTTTTTTAATTAAGACCTCTTTTGTGTTGATTATTTTGTATTCTGAAAGACAAAATAAAGGTGGAATTTTCGGAAAAGATATGCGATTTCTCTGACTGCGACAGTTTTACAGCAATTGCTTTTCAAGAAATTTTAGTCTAAACACAGAGCTGTATGCAACACTGGTTTCCGACCAGAAAAAAGTCTATAAATATTTTTTGTTCACAAGAATTGTTAGAATTTTCGACGAATTTGTCTGACCAATATAGCACCGTGTTTTGAACGGAACAGTTGTGAAAATAAATTTTATTTAACTTTTAGTGTACTAAAATAGAATTTAATTTTGCGAAATAATGCAAACTAAATCAATTCGGTAAACGATATAGTATATCATTTCAGCAGTGCTGTAATGATTATAAGCTGGCCGTACTTCATTGCAAAAAAACGGTATGTCTTTAAATTAAGAAATTATGGTTTTTTAAAGTATTTAATGCCTCTTTAATTAAGACTAGACATATTTTTTAATTCCCATTGGAAGGCAAATATAGTTTTTCCCGAACTATTGAATTCCTTTTATTTTATTTTACATTTTTGTTGATGTAACTACAAAAAAATTGATAAGCAGTTTTCAATCCCTTTTGTGTAGAAGTGAAAACCAATTTTTTTTCATTTTACTTTTTAAAAAACTTCATATCCAAAAAACAGAAAAATCGTAGTTCACAAAGGCAAAAATCGAAAAATTTCTTTGATAGATAATTGATTTGGCCGTCAAGTGTCATAGTTTTTAACCAATTTTTGTTCCATTTGGTTTGTTTTATGTACATACGTGGAAATTCAAAAAAGGTTTTGCTTCACAATGCATAATTTCTTAGCAGGTAGAATGTACATGTTTTGATTTACAACTTTAAAAAAAGTTGGGGGCGAAATTTTACGTGAAAAGTCGATAGAGTGCAGTCAAAAAATTTTAAGAGCTCCCGATTGAAAAGAAAAATCTACAAAAAACAATCCAAACCAGTAAAATTCAAACCTTAATTGCCTCCACTTGGGTCAAATTTGAAAAAATTTTAACGTTAAAACCAAATTTGATTAGCTCTTCTTTTAATCTATCAGCGTCCAATCTAAAAGCACTATCTAAAGCAAAAACAATTAGTTTAAAACTTGATAATAAACGAATTTCATCGATACTTCTGGATCAAAAAAACAAATTGCAAAAAAATTATGGTTAATCATTAAGCAAGAAAAAATAATGTATTCAATAAAAAGAAATTGGTGGTTTGTTGCTAAGTTAATTACAGCTTAATTACAAATATGGGTAAAACTGACAAATGTAGTATAATTCACACATTTTTGTCTTTAAATTATCGTGACAAATTTATCAAAAACATACAAGCAATAAATGCGCAATTTTTACTTTTTAAATTAATTTTGAATAACAAAAAAACAAAATTAATTAAGAAAATATACCAAAAAATTGCTGTTAGCATTAACAAAACAAAGCTCTTCAAATCCGAAAAACTCTTCTTTTGATCGAGCTTTTAAACAACTTTCTTTTGGTTTAAATTGAAAAGTTATCGTTCAAATGTTCACAAAAAGAATATTTTTTTTATTTTTTAAAAAAAGTATAAAAATCAAGAAATCAGCCGCTAATTATTTAGAGGAATGGTGCCAGGCTATCCTTCGACTGTATCAAGACAGTTATCGGGAAAGGCCAAGCAGGGGGAGACAAGAATTCCATAACGTAACTCTTTTGAAAATGCAGAATTCTAACCAAGAATCATCAATTCCAAGCTTAAATATAAGCATTGAATATCAAAAAAGAACCAATCAAAAAAGAGTTGAAAACGCTGTAAATTCGGACTTAGTCGAACCAAATGCAATAAATTTCGTCAAAATAACTTTGAAGCAACATCATAAAGAGTTGATAAAATTTGAATTTCGGACTGTATCGAATGATTGTGAAAAAGAACCAATCAGAGAAGAGTTTCGGACCAAGCAAGACAAATATAGAAATTGAAAAAAACTTAAGCATTGAAAATAAAGATTTCGATTAAAAATATGAAAATAAAAGTGTGTAGACAATAATATCTACACGGGTGTGCAAAATCCTCTGCCAGACAACTGCTACAGTTAGTAAAAATTTCGTCAGTGACAGTTTGATCTTGCAAAAAAATGATGATTTGATGGAATTGATGATTCTTGGTTAGAATTCTGCATTTCTAAAAGAGTTACGTGGAATTCTTGTCTCTCATTGCTTGGCCTTTCCCGATAACTGTCTTGATGCAGTCAAAGGATAGCCTGGCATCATTCCTCTACATAATTAGAGGCTGATATCTTGATTTTTATACTTTTTTTTATTTAATTTTGGTACGAATCTAGTTATTGTTACTATCAGCTATTTAGTTCTTGGGTATCATTTTGACTACCATTTGTTTACCAATCTTTCTTGATATCTTTTTTAAAAAAATTTGCAAAAAGAAATCGTTGATTAATGATCCAAAGCGAGCTTGATGTTCTATTTACTTTACACTGTACGTTTTGTGAACAATAAAATCAACCAACTGGTTATTGGCTTATGCAGGCCTGTCATCAAAGAACATTGCTAAACAACGGAAAATCGAATATTTATTTTATAAATAATACCCCAGGCTTTTTTAAGCTGTTTTAGTCCGTTCAGAGATATTTGTTAAACATGCTTTTAAAAATTTAATCACTGAAAATCTTAAAGAAAAATCAAAAAATTGTTTTTAATTCAAACAAACAACGGTCTTTTTATTTTATTTTTTTAAATAAAATTAAACTTCCAGCTTACATTCTTTTTCTTCAAACTTGTCGACATAAAATATCAATGCTAAGCCGGAATTTTCTGCCTTTGAATTGTAACTAAAAGGTTCTTGCTCTTCACCCATTTTGGTATATAAACAATATTCTACTGAGAAAAAAGTCTACGAAAAATGAAGAGGAAATACTTAAAAATTGTTTAATGAAATTAATCAGTATTAACTGAACAAGTTAAAAAAGCACTTATTAACCTTTTTATTATACAAGTAACAGAAACAACTCTTTGATCAGCACTTATTTTGATTCTTGTTGATTTAAATATTGTCAATTTTTTAAAAAGGATTTTTTAAAAATGAGTTAGCCTATACATCGTTGTACATGTATATTGTTTAAATGAGTCGTAAAAATAAGAAACAAAGTGCTTGATCTTTTTCTCTTAATATTTATAAATATCTTTATAAGTAATGGCATAATATTTAATTGTAGTGTTAAGATTTCTGAACATGATATCGTAATTTTAGGTTTAAGTTTTAAATATGCAATTGTTTTCCATAATCCTCAAAGAAACATGCCACTTGACGTCCATGAGATATCATTTGTCTACCAACATAGCATTACAGGGGGAAAAGAAGCATTGTCGCTATCGAAACTTGTTCATCAACAAAAAATTGGAGAACAATCTGATTTTTCGGGCTATAAATTTGTTTTTTGAAGCATAAAAATTCACCTAAAAAAATATTTCTCAAAAAAATGAAAGTTATTTTACGTCCAAATAATAGTTTATTTCAATGTGCTGCACATCAGATTCAATTTTAAATTGTCTTTTTTGGGCTAAAATTTATTACTTCAACGCCCAACCCTTCTAAATTGATTTTTGGCCGCCAAAAATATTTTGGGTACATAATAAAGCTAATGCTTTCTTCTCAGTTATAAGTCTATTGCTACATTTGGACTTCTTGTCAGAATCGCGCAAAACTATAATGCTGGTAAAATTGTTTTGCCGCACTTTATCAAATCCTTTGATCTGGTATGTCTATGGCCACGATCTGCGGCCATGTCCTTGTTTTATACGCTTGCCAAAATGGAAATAAAAATATTTTATAAAATTGTAAGGTTAAACCAAACATAAATTGAAAATCGTATTAATCGCTAATTGTTTTATTTGAAGCCGAACCGGAGTTAAACCGTAAGTAAACCTGAAAAAATAAAATTTGCCAAACTTGAAGCAGACCTGAATCTTTAAAAAAAAATTTGCGAAACCTGAATTGGAACAATATTTTAAACGGTTCGACGCCCTGGTCCAAACAATTCTATTTTACTATCTGACATTCAAACAACTAAACAAAAGCCAAAGGCAACAGCAACACAAAGCGATTTCTACCTTTAACTCGACTGAATACTGAATTAGCTAGATCAGGGCTTTTTAACCGGGGGAATTTTCCAGTAAGGGGGAATTTATTTTTAATGTTATTGAAGGTTTTATATATTAACTGTAATACTAGGCTTACCATGCGACCCAGTTTTTTGGTGGCTTACTATACGTCCTGATTTTGGCAGAACAGTCCCGATTTTTAAGGCATTGTTCCGCCCATTTTGGCAAAAATCCCACCAGAAATTGAAGACCGATTCTATGTGCAGAACACTTTCTTTCGTTTTCTTCCTAGATTACTAATTTTCAGAGACAAAAATTATGAAATCCGAGACAGGTGACTTTTTTTTTTTAGAGAACACTTCTTTTTAGGGACAAAAAATATAAAAATTGGACACTGCTGATTCAAAGTGAAGACTTTTTTTAGAGAACACTATAATTTTGAGAAATTAGAGAATTTTTTTGGCTAGTACGCCTATTATACTGTTAAAAAACTTATCAATTAAGAACTAAAGTTCCGGGGGGGGGGGATTTAGTTTTGAATATTGGTTAAAGGGGTGCATAAAATAAAAAAAGGTTAAGAACCATTGAGCTAGATTAAATGAATAACAAACTGGGAGCTACTATATATATACTCGTATATATCAGCCAAAACTTCCAGATGAAAAGCAAATTTACCTGAAAGTACAAAAATTCTTATACAACAGGGGTTCCCAAACTGGGGTACATGTACCCCTAGGAGTACATTTAGGCTTCTCAAGGGGTACATTATTATGTGAGAGAATGTCCTTATTTAAGTTAAATTCTTTGTCCGGAAGAAACAATAGACTCAAATGTTTAGAATTTTTGAATCCGGTCAAATGTAATTACGTCAAACAAGACCATAGCCGTACCTTCCGGGGGGGGCAGGGGGCAATTTAGTCAAGAAATTTAGGGCAGTGACGATGATCAAAATAATCCCCAAATTTAGGTAAAGATCTTTTTTTTTCTTTTTAGAGAGCACCATGATTTTGGGACGAAAATTGAAAATTTGGAGACTGAATTCAAGTGAAGACTTTTTTTTTTTTTTGAGATCATTATGATTTCAGGACAAAATTGGTTTTCCGTCCGAGAATCTCAAACAATTTTTTTGTCATAGCCGTAATGTACTAAAAAATCACGATTTGGGCAAACGTCACAAAATTTTGGGGGTACATGCAAACCTGCTACAGTGTCCAAAGGGTACCGATGAACTAAAAGTTTGGGAAACCCTGTTATATAAATTATTATATCGTTGGGTAAATAATTATATATCTCGGTTTTGCAATCGAATGAACTGCTTTATGACATCACAAACACAATCGTATGATTAAGTACAAAACTTTTTATCGAAGGATTGGAAAGAATAAAAATTGAGAAAGCCGTGTCAACTATTGAAATCAACCAGAAAGAACAAAATATTGTGCACTAAAGTTGACTTAGTTTTTATTAATGGCACAAGCATCGCGAGCAACAGCTCACTTCGGTTTGATTGCATTTAAATTTTTATGCTATTGCACCTGACGAAGTGAGCAGTTGCTCACAAAAGCTTGTGCCATTAATAAACCTAAATCAATTTCATTGCACAATTTTTTATTCTTTTCTGATTGAAAATTTTTTATGTAATCTATACAATAAAACTTGCTTCACGATAGTAAAATGCACTGAAAATTACGTCTCACTGCCGCATTGTTCTTCGCAAATGACATTAAAAGTTTAGCCAATCAATGTGTTTTGAATAAAACAGCACAGCGACTCTTTATAATTTCTTTTAAGAACAACTTGCAGACAAAAAAATTAAGTAGGGGAGTGGCGGAGTGACCACACAATCACTAAGCAACAATGGGGAATATGACTTCACAGTTCAAAGCCCAAAACTACTGCTAAAAACTGAAAATCACTTACAGGATAAAGCAGAATTGAATGAAGTGTGACAATATGTTTCAAAATATATTGACTTTATTTTTATTCTGAAAAACAGACACGTAATCATCAATAGACAATATTTATTATTAAAAAATATATAACCGAGATATAAAAAGCCGAATAAATTATGCAAAAATTAAGAACTAAAAGCAGTTGATCTTTAATAAAAAATGCATGACTAGGCCTACTATAAAAAACCCTAATCAACCAAGATTGCTGACTATAAGTGCAGTTTCTCGGGAAAACACCAGTCTTAAACGGTGACGACAGCCTTTCACTTAAACAACCGAGAGGCCAAACGTGAGCTAAAGGTCTACAACAATAGTAGACTTTTACCGTTCTGTCCAACCCCTACATACCTTGGGGTAAAACTGGACAGATCGCTCACGTTTCGTCACCATTTAGTGGCATTGCGCAAAAAACTATCATCGCGCGTCACACTGTTGAGGCGATCCGTGGGCTCGGGATGGGGTGCTGGTGCTAAAACACTACGCATAGCCACCTTGTCTCTAGTCTACTCAACAGCTGAGTATTGTGCGCCAGTCTGGTGTCGCAGTGCTCACACTCGCCTCATTGACAGTGTCTTGAATGACGCCTTGCGCATAGTTACTGGATGCCTGCGTCCCACTCCAACGGACCACCTACCTGTACTTTCAGGCATCCAGCCAGCTGAGCTTCGCCGACTGGGAGCGACACTCTCCTTGGCTTACCGTGGATCTCTGGACCCCGATCATATTTTGCATGGTCTGTTAAATGGGTCCTCAGATACTGGCCAAGTGAGACTAAGATCCAGACGCCCGTTTGTGCCAGGTGCGCGGAATGTTTTGGACAATCTTGCCAGACTTGGCATCCGCGCCTCTGAATGGACAAATCACAAATGGAACGCGGAGTACTGTGAAAGTGCTTCCAGGCTCCGTGCTTTTGTGCCCGGGACCAGTGTCAGGCCTGTTGGGATGGGCTTACCCCGAGCAGCTTGGGTTAAGCTCAACCGCCTGCGGACTGGTGTTGGGCGATTCCATTCGTCCATGCACAAATGGGGTCTCGCTCCTTCACCGAATTGCGAGTGTGGCGCCTCAGAGCAAACCGCAGACCATGTACTAACAATGTGCCCCATACATCGGGCACCACATGGAGCACGCGGTCTGACGGTTTTGGATGACGAAACTCGATGCTGGATTAATCACATCACTGCCAGCATCTGATCCAGGCAGTGCAGCAGTCTGGGGTAGTAAAAGGATAAACCCTCGGCCCCAGTTCTGTTTGTGTCTGGCCTGGAGTGGATGCCCTTCAAACGATGACGACGACGACGACGACGACGACCAGTCTTAAAACATTGTATTGGGCTATCAGCATTTTTTTGTGTTATTCTGAGACTGAAGCCTATGCGTTCCATTCTCTGTTCATAATGTGGTTCTTTGATCTATACTTAGGTCTAATTTTGATACATCGTTTTTTTAGTTTAAAAGCTATCTTTTAATTCTTTTATTTTTATCACTTCTTTCAACATTATTAGAATCAATATTGATAATTTGAACTTCAATCTTATAATCACTTGGAAGTTTTGATTTGAGGACCATGCACTGCAGGTCTAATAGCCTTTCCACGGTACAATTCAATCTAGCCCAAACCTTATTTGCTCCATGTTGTAAGGGTCACCAACAAATTTTTCTTCAAGTAATTGTATTATTATTATAATTGGTCTCTTGATTTTATTATGTTTTACATTGCATGGCTTGATTGATAAGAATAAGCTTGTAGCTATATACTTGTACTTGTAACGCGATACTTTTCTTGCTATTACACGAATGAAAACTACCGTGAGCAAGAATGGAAAATAATAAATCAAGCGTAACGACTCAGTCGACTTGTTATTATGTAATACCGTCAGACTAACTCTTTTTTATCGGACCATCAAAAACCTACATTACACCAGTGGTAAAGCGTGACCGACAGTTGATCGAATGACAATTGATTCTGCGACCGTTGATCGAAACCGCATTTGATCGAAACGACACTTGATCAAATAATGAAAAAGAAAATGTACAATTTTGAATCTGTCCCGGTTTTGTCAATTTTTTGTCCCATAAACATAATAATCTCTTTAAAAAAAGTTTTCCCTTTAAATCTGTCTCGGATTTCTCCAAGGGGTCTCCAAGGGAGTGGACATGGCACAATGCAACTCCCTAAATACGCTATTGAATACAATGGTAGCTATAGGCATTTAATAAAACATAACTATGACAAGAGATCTGCTTGTTACCTCCTAAAAATGTTTTGCTCATAGACCTTGTTAAAAAAACCTGACGTTGACATTGGCAAAAAATTATAAAAAATAAAAAGAAACTGCTTCTTACTGATAGCCTCTGCTTTTATGAATCCAACTCAAAAACAAAGAGATTGGTTAATCACAGAAACATACAAAAGTAAATTTTTTTGTTTTGTTTTACAACTGTAATTTCGATCAACTGTAATTTCGACTAAGTGTTGCTTCAATCAAGTGTCGTTTCGATCAAGTGTCGTTTGGATCGAGTGTCACCTCGACCAACTGTCGTAGTTCCCCGGTAAAGGTAGGGCAATCGAATCTTTTTTTTTTCATAAAATATAAAGTTGTAATTTGTTGTATATCAAATATTGGAAAACCTGCTTTTTTTCAACCATAGTACAAAATCAGGATTATATAAGAGCAACGGTCGGATAATCAAATAATTGGCTTTTTGTCTATGGAAATGTAGTTTAATTTGTTGTTAAATCATATATTAGGTGAATTGTTTCCTTGCCAACAGTATGTCACTAAACCTTTACTCCGCGAATGGTATGCCAATAAAAAATTTCTGAAGGGGGTATAGTTACAATATAATCAGTTAAAAATAAAATAACAAGAAACTGACTGCATTAGTAGTAGGTAGTCTAGGGTTCGACTGTTCTTTAGGGTTAGCGCCCCTGTGCGCTAACGTCATCTCACCCATGCAATCACGTCGGCTGATGCTTTCTACACACCTGCGTTCCTGCCCACTCGCGTTTCCGTCCTCTCCAGATCGCCTATTACTACTTGCAATTATATTGTACTTGACTTAAGATTTATAAAACAATATATTAATGTAGCAGTATAGAAGCAAGATTTCTACAATTGTTTTTGCAAGTTTATTTTCATTTAGTATTAAGGCAAAGTTTCAGGATTTTCAACATTGTGCTTTTACTAGGTGATATAGCAATGATTTTACTATAGCGTTTTATTCTTTTCTATGTACCTATGTGACGGCAGGAAAATAATTTCTCAAGTCCAAACAGCTTTCCACAAAAACAAAGTTAAAAATTTTTTTCTGTGACAATTTGGCCTATACCGAGGCGAGTCGTCACAAATCAAGGGACGTGTTCTCACATGATATTTCCTGCCCTTTAAGAGACTTAATGAAACAAAACTGCAATGTTTTAAAGTAAATATTATTGAAAGCATTAAATAAACCAGTAAAAAACAAGTAATAAATCAAATATTGTCCCTGTGAAACAAAATATATATAACAAAAGTTTTGACAAAAATGTTAATCTTTATTCAACGTCGCAATGTTAAGACATTCGCAATCGAATCAAAACTGTCCAGCACTTCTCATAGCGCCACATGTCGGTTGTGGTAGAAAAAAAACCATATCTTCTATTCCGCGTGTACCAGTGTCAAGTCAAAACAAGGTCTTTCTTTCGAATATTGTGTTTTTTCCTGAATTAAGCGAAAAACCCCTACTAAACTTAGAATCCTTGTCTTTCGAGTTTTAAGCGCCATTGGAAAAGTTGAGAAGCTCTGCAATAATTTAAGTTAATTGGGCATTTGATTTAGAATTGCATGAATAGACTTGAAGGGCTGCTGGTTGGGAAGCCCTATTTTAGGGCAGAGTAAACAAAATCGTAATTTCCGTTATAATTTTTTCATCTATTGTAAATAAACGTACAGTTCTTTTTAAACTGATTAAGGGAATGCCTAAAGTAGATGTTTTTGTTTTATTAAAAGAAAACGCCTTGTTAAAAAGCGGTGATTTACGTAGATATTATACAATTTACGTCGCACATTTTCCTATTTGCTAAACTATATAAAACAAAAGCCAGGGGCTCCAAAAACGGGGGAAAAGAGACATTTGCCCTTTGTTCTGAAATAATTTTTAAAATGCAGAAGCAAAAGGAGCAGATAAAGATTTTTGCAATTAGCAAGCAAAAACATTGTGGCACTTTTATCTCTATTTTATAATTTCGATCAAAATTAAATGCAACTAAGTTTGTAAAATATGTAAATTTTAAGAAATATGTAAAGTTTGTAAAATTTAGAAAAAGCTCATCGAACGTTTTTCGAAAAGAGTCACCCAACAAATAATAGTAAGTTAGCAAAGAGGCAAATTTTTAAAAAGAGACACTTTTTTTGTTGAAAAGGCAATCTCGTCAAATGTGAATTGTAGCGTATTGGAGAGCATTTTACTAAAATTTTAGTAAAGATAAAAAAAAGTCTTCAATTGAGTTTGAAGGTAAAATTTTCTTTCGTTGTAAAATGGAGACCAGACAAAAAAAGTTTTGCACCAAAAACTTTTAATCTTTCTGAACCAAGGACTTTTTTTGCTTATCAAAAAGTATTTGCGGGCCAAATAAATAAAACACTGCGGTAGAATTTTACAAATGAAAGCCTTTTCTGTTTTCACAAAGCGTTTAATAAAAATCTTCTCTGATACTTTGAAATTTCCGTTTGCTTAAATTTGCGCTTTTTCTAAATTTTTCCCCTTCCTCCCAAAAAAAATTCCGTCGCTTCTGGAAATAGTATATCATATACAAACTTTAAATTAATACGTATATTAATAATCGCTTTGTTAATTTGTTCTTTTATCAGTGCTTGATTTTTATTTCATTCTTTTATAAGTGTTTCATTATATTAAATATTGTAAAGAACACAATTAGTAAAACAGTAACAAAGAAACAAGATTTTGTTCAACAAGTTGGTCTAATCATCTTGTTCATTAGCTATCCACCTTGTTTTAACGTTTTTTTCTACAATCTAGCAATTTGTGATGATTAATAATTCACTCTTGTATAATTCAAATAGAAAAAAACTTTTCTAAGAATTTTGGTATTGTGGGCAAACCCACTTTGCACATGAGAAACGCTTTAGCTAATGTTTACAATAGAGTTAACTGAAATTATTTGAATTTTAAAGTTTTTCCTTCGCTTGAGTAAACATCGCTTTTGTTACGCTTCGCTCATTTTAAGAAAAAGGCTCATAATCTTTTTTTTGTATCGATATATAATTATATTCTTCACTTCTACACTTCGAACCCGTGTCCAATTTCTTTATTTTCGTCCCAAATTTAGGTAGAAGACTGAAAAAAAGGAAAAGTCCTTCACAGCAAATTTTAGTTGTATTCGCTCAATAATCTGGATTTTTTTAAATTGGATTCTTTATGCTGACCAAAAAAGTCCTTGTTGCTGCCAAAAAATTCTAATTATTCTCAAATGATTCATTATCGTCGCCCGAAAAATTCATGTTGTGCCAACATTTTTTGAGTCTTGGAAACAATTGCCCTCCTCGGCTCGAACGGCTATGACTAGACATGTCACCTATGGCATTCCAACGTTGCTTTCGATATTCAACCAATCTTGATGCAATCAAAGGGCAAGTATGCCGAGACGCCAATAACCCTACAATGCCTCAGCTTTGACGAATCGCCTGCACAAATTTTCTTTGCATTTTGTTGAGAATTGCTCGACTTTAAATTTGTTATTTGTCGCAAATGCTAGGCATTAATTTTTTTGAAATTAATCTCAATTATTTTGTTTTATTAGCAATAAAGTTAATTCATTTAGGTGACGTTTTTGATAAACTTATTTTCAGCTGATGCACTTCTGTTAGCATTGATGGCTTTAGTACGAAGCGAATGGAGCGGCCGCACCAGATCTTTACTAAAAATTGTCAAAAAGTGGCCCCCCCTAAGCAAAATATTACTGTATTTTTTTATAGTAACGCCATGAATGGCACCCTTAAAGTGATGACGTTTTTTTAGAGATCACTTTGTTTTGGAACACTAAAAAGTGGTTCTTCTGCTTTTCTTGCACCAGGTCACCCTTTCCAGTCGTAGAATTCACTCGATTTATCTCTGATCATGTATGCAATATCTACGATTTTGCCAAGCTTATTTTTATAGAGTTAAATTGAGGTTTTATTTTATCTTTGAGAAAGTCAAAGATGTTTTTTTTAATATAAATGATACTTGATTTATAATTATTTTACCCATGTATATTTACATAGATAAATCATATATGTTATATGTATTTTATGTCTTTGATTCGGCCAAAGTTATTTTTTTAATTATGAATTATATTTGTTTTATGATCGTTCTATACATGTAGGTTTAAGTGGGTAAATTATACATGTTATTGGTATTTTATATCTTTGATTTGGCCAAATTTGTTTGTTAAAAATGAATTAAATTTGATTTATAAGTGCTTTGCATATATTTATGTTTACATACGTATATCACGTATGCTTTAAACACACTAGAAATTGTTGGTTCTCTTCAGAAGAGTGCTCAATGACTTCAATAGTCAGAGCAATTATTCTTATTTAACAGAACACAAAGATTAAAAAAAAAACATTATTAAAATAGTCCCAACGGCCAACAGACTGTTTCGCCTATGCCGCTCATCAGGGGACACAGCATCTAAACAAAGCAATAACTAGTTACTTTGAACAAAAATAAACAAAAATTAAAATTTGAATTTAAAATAAATGTTACGCCTCAGACGAAAACTCATTTAAAAAAATAACGCTACAAGAAATTATGTATGCTTTATGTATTTTTTATCTTTGATAAGCCGATTTTGTTTTCATAAAAATGAATTATTAGAATTAATTTACATCTATGCTTATATGTTTAAAATTCATATGTATATTAAGTAAGTGATGGCCTTACAAAAAGGGGGAGGGCAGTGCAAGAAAAAAAGGAGGTGCAATCATCAAGCGATTATCCCGACCTGGTTTTAAAAATATCAAGATATTGTTGTAAATTCTAATGTTTTTTTAGCAAAGTAAAACTATGACTTTGCAATCGCTGGTAGCCTAAGACGACGCTCTACTACTTAATGAAAATGAACACTTTATTTTTAAATTATTTAACTGCAATTATTTTGAATATTTTACTTCAATCTTTGTTTAATTTTTTATAATTATTTTTGGTGTTTTATGGCTGCTTGTAATAAAAAAATAACTTTCACTTAATTTGGGAGCATAAAATTTGGAACGCTTAACTAATTTTAGAATAAAAAATATAGCCGAAACATAGTTTTATTTGGGAAGTTTCGGAATTATAACTCATTCCATTATCAACTGCGTAAAACTTAGTAAATTTGAAAATTTAAATTTAGATAATTTATGACGTAACAGAATAAAATATTGCCAATATATATATTACACAGGGTGGGGCAAAAAAACCTCCCACATTTTATTTTTTGAAAAAACAAACAAGAAAAGCCTTTGTTAAATTTTTATTACATACTTACAACGCTATATGATTGCCATTTTGTGTAAACTATTTTTTTAATAAAGTCCTCAAGATGGCGCCCTCAAGCTGCGATACACTGCTGTAAGCGTTTCCTGAAGTTTTCCATTACAGTCTAAGTTATTTCTTTTGGAATTTCATTTATTGTTTTGCAAATGGTAGTTGGAAATGGTTTCTGAAATTTCTTAAGGTTGCAGTTATAGATTCTCCGTTAGTGAGAAAATTTTCCACCATAAATGCACGGTGTTTACTTGTACAAGCATATCTAGACATCAAAAAATTTCAAAATTTAATTTTAATAAATTACTCGTCATTCAAATCTCTCACTCTAGAAAACAAAATGGCATTTTATTAACAACATAAATTCACTTAAACTAGGTGACTAACTGCAGCAGCATTGCCATAGCCATAAACTCCTAATAATAGAACCTGGACTGGAAACGGAATTGAAAATCGCAGAGCGCGTGTACAAAGGTAGGCCAGTTGTAAAAGCTAGAAAATTAGTTCGATTTTTTAGAAACTATTCACTGTTATGTTATTAAACTTAGAAGTATGGCTTGCAAAATATAATGAACAATAGATTCATGATAAATGTGAAAAGAATGCTGGAAAAAAAATCAGTGAAGGTTTATTAGAAAAAGAATAATGACTAAGGAAAATATGTCAGAATCACAAATATTGCACACATTAATTTACAAATACCAGCAAAATTTATATTTTACTCCTGGTATTCAGGTAAAGTTGTTTATCAGTTAATGATGTAGGCAATTTAGGAATTAACAGCTATTTTCTATTTGCTATGTATTTTTTCACAAAATCAATCTTGGTTTAATTCAACAATGACATTATAATTTATTCAGTATTAGTTTTGTGACATTAATAAAAACAATAATAGAAGTAATACATTTTTTATTTTCTAATTTATATGCAACAACAATTATGTCATATCTATCTGTTATTTCAATTGAATGTTACTACTGAATGATTTATTGAATTTAGTACAAGTAGTACATTTATTATTGAAGCACATAATTGCATTTTAAAGTTTAGTGTTTTTATACTTTATTATTTTTTGATTATCTTATTTTAAAAGTATATTTATACTTTATTATTTTTTGGTTATCTTATTTAAATTTAAGGATAAGGCATTTTCTTAGCCTTTTAATTACCTTTTTTTTGCGTAGAAAAATATTTATTTAAAAAATGGTTTAATGTACTGCCATCAATTGCAAATCTGGATACTCTTCAGAAGAAAAAAGATTAAATATTATGTGTCATTCATTCCCTTTAAAAGATGAAGAACTTCTATGTAATTGGTTAAAAAACATAGCTGAGAAAAATTTTAAACCTTCAAAATACTCAAAGTTGTGCTCACTCCATTTTAAACCAGATGATTTTATTGAAGTTTCTCATGATTCAAACCAAAGACACAAAAGAAAAAGAGATAGTGAGCACTTATGCTATAGAAGACTAAAACCTGGTGCTGTTCCTTCAATTTTCAAAAATATTCCTTTGTATTATACAAATAAAGATATGCCTTTTCGAAGCGGTAATGCTCTTTCAAAAACTAGGCATGATAATGATCAGCAATACTGCAAAAACAGTGTGAAAAATTTTTGGAGTCTGACAATTTAGAAAATTTTGATGATTTGTTAGAAAAACTTTCATGCACAGTCTTGTCTCCACAATTTGTTTTATATAAATCAGAAGCAGGAATTACTTTAATATATACGTCTATTGAACAACCATTCTCGATTTTGTTTTCCATAAACATTGATAAAGATCTGCATGTCCAAATGTATCATGAAAAAAACTCATTCCTCCTTCTTGTTACCATCACATTTTTTCTTCTGAGAAAGTAACACTATTTTCTCAAGTAGAAAATCTAATAGCCTTTGCAAAAAATTTAGACCAAGACATCACAACATTAATGGAAACAATTAAAGCAAAATTATTAAATCTAATAGAAAAATACATTGAATTGTGCAAGGATGACTATCAAAAAAAACCATTGAATTTTATATTAGAGCAATTGAAATTACTTTTTATTACTAAAAAACAACGTCGCTATTCAGTAGAAATGTTGATAATGTCTTACATAATGCATGCAACCAGTTCTACAGCATATGAAAGGCTATGTCAAGAGCAAATTATTATATTACCTTCAGTGAAAACATTGAGAAAAATAACAATGAATCTAGACCAAAGAACTGGACTTGATGATTCTGATTATCTTAATATAAGATTTTCAAAGTTAAACTTTTTTGACAGAAATGTTCTCTTGATGATTGATAAAATATATCTTTCAAAATGTGTCAAATCAAGTGGAGGACAGGTTTTTGGCTTGACTTAAAGTTGTGCTGTAGCTGCCACAGCTTTGTGTTTCATGATTAAGTCTTTATCTAGTGGCTATCAAGATATGGTAGAAATTTACCCAATTAAAAATTTAAAAGCTGAAACACAAAAAAGCTTGTTTTGATAAAGTTATGCTACTTGTTCATGAAATTGGATTTAATGTTATTGAAATCTGTGTTGACAATGCTTCTGCAAATAGAAAGTTTTTCAAAGATTTTCTTTAATGGTGCATGGAAAGCATCCATTTCAAACAAGTATACAGATGGAAAAATCTTTTTAATATTTGACCCTACTCACATAATAAAGAATATATATAATAACTTAGTGAACAGAAGAGTGTTTGAAATGCCTTGTATGACTAGGGTGGCCATACGTCTCGTTTTAGCCGGGACAGTCCCGTTTTTAGGCCTTGGTCCCGGTGTCCCGCCCAGTTGACCGTTTTGTCCCGGATTTAGAGAATTTTTAGAGAACACCTTGATTTTGCGAGAAAAGTAGTGAAATCAGAGATGAAATTGAAGTGAAGACCTTTTTTTTTTTTTTTTGGAGAACACCTTGATTTTGGGAGAAAAATACGCAAGCCCAGATCAGACCTTTTTTTTCTCAGACAACATCAATTTTTGAAAATTCTTGCCTCGGGTCCCTAAATTGGAATATTCGCCACTGATGGCAACTCTACTTTTAAAGAAAGTCCCGATTTATCACTTTGAAAATATGGCCACCCTATGTATGACTCCCATACTTGATAGTCCACTTACAGCCAGTTCTGCAGATATAGAGAAAGTTTACAATCTTGAATGCCAAAAACCTTTAAGGATTGCCCATCGTCTAACTGAAACAGTTTTAAAACCTAATAGTATAGAAAAAGTTAATGTAAAACTTGTTCTGGCTGTGTTTCATGAGTCTACTGTGATTGGATTAAAGGAATATGGATTTCATGAAACTGCTTCTGCTATTGATTTGTTTTTGAAGCTATGGAATATTTTAAATGTTTCAACATCAGAAATTGGAAAGCATAAACGGGATATTTCTCGTGACCCAGTTCGATCCACTGCTGATTGGAAGTTGAAATTTTTGACAGACTTTGGCCATTATGTTAGTTTTTGGAAAAATTCAAATGTAAGTATGTTTTGACTTTTTTTGTTTAAAAATAAAAAACAGATTTCATACCTATATCTGATATGTTAATTTTCGAGAGTAGTGTCATAACGTAAGTTTTTAATTGAAACAAAATTATTAGATCAGCTGCTTGCAATTTATTGTATTCACATCCGACTGGCTGTTTGCAAATCTTTGTATTACTTAATGATCTTTCTGTGATTTTCTTTGATACAATATTTTCATTGTTATGTTTATATGGGTATTTTCTTAATATCTTTTTTTTCTATTCAGCAACCTGGATCAACTGAACAAACTTCCCGTGCTTTGCATCAAACATGTGAACCAATAACGCAGATGTCAAAATACTTGTTGGAAAACTGTGGCTTCAATTATGTGCTGTAGGGAAAAATTCAATCAAATGTGATTGAACGAAGATTCAGCCGGATTCGTCAACTCAGTGGAGCAAATTATTATATTTCTAAGAGACAACTTCAAGAAAGTGACAGAAAAATCCGCTCAATTTCGTTGTTGAAATATTCGCAAATATCTATCGCTGAGATAGATATCATAGTCAAAACAAAATGCACTAGTAACTGTCACACTTCATTCATAATTTTAATCATAACGATGTAGTTTATCCCCGTTAAAAGCAATTCGTAGTTCTATTATAAGAGAATAAATGAGGCTCTTTGAGCGCTGTTTGCGATATTCGTCCAATTTGTTCTATTGCTCGATACATGTATCTTTTTCTCTTTGTATTGACGTAATATGTTTTTGACTAACGTCATTGTACTGGAAGGTTCGCGTATATGCCACTTGATTCGCGTAACAATCTCTCCAGGGGTTTCTGGCTGAATCTCGAATTTACGAGAAAGTTTACGTCACGTGATTTTGTTTTCTATATAAAGCCGCTGCGTAGCGAGAAATTATTATGATTATTATCGCTGTGAGGTAATTTGAAGTGACTCGAGTGGCGGCTCGAGCGAAGGTGATTTTGTTTGGCCACAGGAGGTGGACCGTTAGATTTTGTGTCGCTGGACAATTGTTGAACTTATTTTGTGCCAGTGTTTGGCAGTTTTGTTCTACAGAGGTAGAATTATTTGTGTTGATTGAGTCGATTATAGTGTTGATTTCGCTTTGCAGTTTGGCAAAGCGTGGAATAGAGGTTTCGTCGGACGTGATATTCTTGTAATACATCTGTTTTTTATTAGAGACAGGGGTCTCTGTTTGTTGTGAAGAAGAGTCTTCAACGAAATCGATCCGAGCTTTCGTTAACCAACTGTATAAACCGTCAGGCTCATAGCAAGACTACTTCTTGAGCCGGAATAAAATAAAATTTAGACACAGCTTTGTTTCAGCGCAGGTATTCGGGTTACCTAGCTCAACTGGTCCTTTGGGATTCCCGAACAAAGTTTGTGACAGTAACAATAAATTAATGGCCATAGCAGAAGCCTTGCAAGCTGAACTATTGTTTAATATATTGCCGACAGAAAATGATGCAGCTGTTGTATTTTATGTTACCGGATACTGCTGCAAATCATTGGTTAAATCAATAAGATGCATTTAATGCAAAACGCTACTGTTGCAACCATAGCTGAATTGGTCCCTCCTTTAACAACAACTACGCATGAGTATGCAATTAAATTTTTTGATGGCATAAATCGAGGGGGTCTTTGGAAACCAAAAACCGAGTTATATGAAATTGGTTGTCTTTGTTGGAAGGTTTTTGCTGAACTTTGCAATAGTGACTTGAAAAAGTCATTTTTAAGTGCTGAAAATCAGCAAGAAATTTTAAAAGAAATTATAAACATATCTTATTTTAATGATGATGTTGCTTTTCGGTCGCTTCCGGCATTGTGTAGCAACGGGCACAATATTGTAGAAGGAGTTCAATACGTTTTTACAGTTGCATGTGCAAAAATTTAATTCGCCAATTAACGTAAAAGGGGCGTAGAGTAGGGTGGAGTGAAAATAATTTTTTTTTTGAAATTGAAAAAAGTGTAGTTCTAAAAACCTGCCAAACAGGTAAAATCTACAAAAAAAATTGGTTTTGGCGAGTTGCTACCTTTGGGGGGCTAGCAACCTTCCAAAATGTGTTTTGAGGGGTAAAATTTCCTAAAAATGTCGTAACTCAGTAACCGCTTATTGTAGAGGCATGATTTATGGCTCAAAATTTGCAGAATCATCATGTTTCTATATGTGCTAAGGGAAAGTTTTTGTCTATTTCCACTAGAAAAAAAGTTATGATAGAAAAACTGTTTAATAAGTTTGTTTGTTTGTACTTAACTAATAGTTATCTGAAAAGTTATTATTATTTTTTGCAGGTATATTGTTAAGTAATTGTGTAAATCAAAGCTTTGGCCAAACTGCAAAGTAGTGAAACATGAAAAGACGGAGTTCAACTTCTGTAAAGAAGATTTTACATAGTGGACACACTTTCTCTACCCGTGATAGTTTTCCACCAGGAGTATTTCCTACCAAGCGACATGTAATAGAACGCATTCTTCATTTGAAAAACTTTCGAACCTTCAATGCTGCAAATGACATTGCCAGAGAAATTTATGACAGATGGGTATGGTGCAACGTATATCCCATTCATCTGTACACCGTTTCGAAAAAAGTTCAAAGTTTTGTGAATTGTTTCAGTGCACTTGATCGCTGGTCAAAGAAAAAACGAGGAGAAGCATTTTTACAAAAGGAAAAAGAGTTTATGTCAACTATTGATGAAATATTTGATGTTTTTTGTGCTGACGATAAGCAGCGCAGAATTTTGGAGAAACAACGTGGTTTGAAAATGACAGATGATGATTATGCTTTTTATAAAGATCAAACTAGTAAGCGAGTTGGAAAATGTGTGGATGCTGTGGTTCCTTCAACGTCAGCTGACATACAGTTTTTGAGGCGCTCTCGACCCTTACAACTTCATCCAGAATCACCACATGTTCTTCCGTTACATCAGTTACATCAGTGCCTGAGTCAGCTTTGGATTATCTGTCAGATTCTAGTTCAACCAACACAGACCAAACGCAATCTTCTGCTGCTTCTGAATTTGTTCCTCAATCAATGCCATATGAAAATCAGAATCGAATGATTTGGTCAAACCTTGCAAGGATGAGTGAGCGTTTTCAGATATCCGACAGAGCTGCTGCTGCGATCGCTAATAGTGTGATGCAAGATTTGGGTCTAATTACTGATGATGACAAGACATACGTTATTGATCGTAGCAAGCTTCGAAGAGAGCGAGAATGATGCCGTGCTGAAATTACGAAAAAGGAGCAAGAAAATTGCAAGTTAGTGAATGCCATATACTTTGATGGGCGCAAAGGTGCAACACAGGTCACCATGCAAGGGCCAAATGACAAGTTTTACAGGTCTGTGCAACTTGAAGATCACTATACAATGGTTGGGCAGCCTGGTCAATACTATCTTTCTCATTTTTCCACAGAGGATGGCAAAGGAAGAACCATAGCACAAAAGATCTTCAACACCATTGCCAACACCGAATTACATGACAAGCTTACAGTAGTTGGCACTGATGGAACTGCAGCAATGACAGGCAAGTTCAATGGTTGCATTCGTAAGTTGGAAGAACTATTGAACAAGCCACTACAATGGGTAATTTGCCTACTACATACCAATGAACTACCCTTGCGCCATGTCTTTACTATGCTTGATGGAACCACCAATAGTCCTGACACATTTGCAGGACCAATTGGGAAGTGTTTAACTGGAGATGTTTCAAGTTGGCCGGTTGCTGCTAATTTTAAGTCAATTTCAAACTCTCAGTTTGTACAGTTGCCAGAATCAGTTGTTAATGATCTGAGTACTGATCAACACTATGCTTACAAGATATGTTCAGCAATAATCATGGGAGTTGTCGACAGCGACTTGCAATATTTAAAAGTAGGTCCCATTGTGCATTCACGCTGGCTAACTCTGGGCTGTCGAATCCTCAGATATTATGTTTCGGTGGATGAACCCTCCTAAAACTTGGAAACTCTGACGAAGTTTTGTCTTCAAGTTTACTTTCCAAGTTGGTTTGAAATTAAGTTAAATAATCAACTAACTTGCGGATCTAGAAATTTTTTCAACTTGGTCCAACGAATTCTTCAGGTGCCTGACGAAGCTGTTCGGAAAACTGCTCTGAAAGTTGTGCAATGAAATGAACATTTAAATAATTTAGATATTGAACAATGCCGGATAAGACCACTGCAGCTCGACCACCCATGTCACAACCAATGTGTAGAGCGCCATGTCAAAATGGTAACAGAGGCCGCAGCACAAGTTGAAGGATTTGAGCGAAGAGATGGGTTGATTCGCCAGAAGATTAAATCTCGAAAACTTTTGAAAAAATTTGACACTAAAGTGCAATTCTGATGCGCTTCATTTTACGTAGGGTATTTGGTGTACTCTAACTTGCTTTCTTATTTTTCTCTCACTCCTTAGGCAAAACAACCCAATATCAGCATCAACAGTTCGAAAGTAATGAGATGTAACAGATTTTCTTTAAATTACTGAAATACTAAACATTTTATGGGCAGTAAAGCTAGCACGTTCTGTACCTTATGAGTAGGCCTATTTAGGTACTTTGTCTGGTGACCAAAGTTATCCCAAATCATCTTGTTAATATTGTGATTGTCATAATTAGTCCTTATCAGTTAGACATATATCATTTCAAATGTTAGATCAAAGTTATTTCCATACAGCGCAATTTTCGAGTATTGAGCATAAAAAACGGTTTATCGATTATAACCTTTTTTCTTGTGGAAATAGACAAAAACTTTCTCTTAGCACATATAGAAACATGATGATTCTGCAAATTTTGAGCCATAAATCATGCCTCTACGATAAGCGGTTACCGAGTTACAACATTTTTTGTCAATTTTACCCCCCAAAAACACATTTTGGAAGGTTGCTAGCCCCCCAAAGGTAGCAACTCGCCAAAACCAATTTTTTTGAAGTTTTAGCCTATTTGGCAGGATTTAAGAACTACACTTTTTTCAAATTTTTTTTTCACTCCACCCTGGCGTAGAGGTACTCGTGCCAAAATTGGAAAACTTAGTAGTAATTAAACTGTAAATACCCCCACTTAAAATTGTTGATTTTTGCAAATATTATTACTAGTTTTTTTTTTAGATAACGTCTACCTATGCGTAAAAATAATATTTATATTAAAGTCCGCATTTAACCCTTTGAACGTCCCTTTAATTTTCGTGTATATATGTGTGTTACATAAAAATATTTTCTAACCAAAGAAAAACCACTGCACATATTGCAATTTAATTTTTTTCCTTGATAACTTATAATAATTATTTTATCAAGCATTAAAAAATTCTTCTAAAAGGGTATGTACTAAAATTGGCTCATTTGCATTTCAGTCATGAATTGGCGATGTACCAAAATTGGTACATTGACGTTCAAAGGGTTAAACATTTAGTAATGTTACTGTTTTTCATAAACCATTTAAACTCGGTCAAGCTTCTAACATTTGCCAAAATTCATTAATGTTTTGCTCTTTTTAATTCTAGGCTTGTGTTACTTTGTATCACACCCTGAAGTATATTTTTGTTAAAGCTACTGCACCTTAATAAAGGCGTAAAATTGAAATTCCACGCTCTGCTTGCGAAAACAAGGAAAAATTTACAAATTTGCTAATATGCTCTATTTTACTAATGCTCTATTTTACCCGTTAACCCTTGTACGGGAGCACTTAAAAATAGTTCCATCTTATTCAGCAATTCAAATTAGAAAAAATCAAGAAATTTTAGAACATTATCTAAAAAAAGAAGTAATTACAAACGTTTTTGCAAAGGCTGGGCTTCGTAAGGCTCATTCAGTAGGCTCATTCATAAGGCTTCATAAGGCTCATTCAGCAACAGGCTCACAAATATGGAATAAAACTTTTCAAGTTGACAGATCCAAAAGGCTATACATATAAGGGTTTATGAAGGAAAACTTTTGGAGATCAAATTGTAATTGTAAAGGCACTATTGTACGGTATGCATGGAACTTCCAGAATAACTTGCCATCTGCTTGGGATAATATCGTGCTACTAGCATGGCAAACTACAGACTAATTCGTTGCTAAGTATTGGTTTTATGTTATAAAGTCGTCTGTGGTTTGTTTCTATACTGCTTATAGCTTTAAAATAGAAAAAACACGCTGTGAGCTTGTATTTTTCAACAACTTACTTGAATCAAATAAAATTCTCTGCTTGTTTTCAAGTTTTGTCTTTAATTCAAGTTTCGCAAGACACAGCTTGATCTTTCCTGAGGCGCCATAGATGTAGAAAGAGCAGGTAAAAGGTATGCCATATGTACTGGAATCTTTAAAAAAAATCACTAAAATGTATCACTGGTGATACACTGCCAGCCAACGTGTTAAACCAGCGTTTCTCAAACCTTTTTTTCTGCGACCCAAAATCGCTAAAAACAACGATCTACAAATATGACTGTAAACTCAAATAAATTGGAGTGAGTGCATATTTAAACAACACGAAATTCCCTACAAGCACACCTCGTAGAATCCATGTGGAATCCACTTGGTGTGTTTGTAGGGTTGTTATGTATTTATTAACAATCATTTTCCCTCAACTTTAAGTCTTCGAAAAAGTAGCTCAATATGGCCTATAAACCAGAGGGGGCAACCTGCGGCACGCAAGAACTTTCCATGTGGTACGCGTGTGTTTGCAAAAAAACAAAGCCAGTACTAGTTTTTCGTGACAAAAATTAAAAAATCAGAAACAGATTCTAGGTGATAACCTTTTTTTTTGGTCTTTACCATAAATTTAGAATACAGTTTCTCATATCCGTAAGTGTTAAAAGATCATGATCTTTTAACACTTACGGATTCGAGCAAACATCTATAAAATTTGGAAAAAACTATCATGCGGAGTGGACCAATTTTTAATTTTTGGATACAGCCCGCAAGCGCAATAAGGTGCTATAAACTAATAAACAAACAATGTGATATTGTCTGGGACAGGGGTCGGGAACCTTTTTGGATAAGAGAGCCATAAAGGCTAGTTATTTTTAAATGTATTTTCATGAGATCCAACAATACTCCTCTAATTTTTAGCTGTATGTGTGTGGGCAGAAATTTGTTCCTTAACAAATTTATTTTGATTTCTTGATTTTCGGCTCAAAAACGTAATGATCTCTAAAAAAAAAAGGTCTTCACCTTGAATCTGACTCTGAAAACTCGATTTTTGTCTTAAAATTGTAATCATCTCTTAAAAAAGAGTCTTCACCTTTGAAATCTTATGTGCGCAGATCTTTTTCTTTTATGTGCATAAGTTATGCTTAGCAACAAAAAAGCCAGATGCTGTTATCAAAAGAGCCACATCTGACTTGTGAGCCATAGGTTCTCGACCCCTGGTCTGGTATAACATAATCTAAAAAGGCGTTTTTTGACTATAAACGTCAAAAGTTACTGACACAATTGAGAAATGCTGTTATTTTATTTGTGGCAATTAAACTGTCTAAACTAATTGTACGTTTGGCTAAAAGTAATTGAAGGCCCTATTTCTAAAAATACCTAAGTCACATTTTTGAAAAAATGAGATAAACTGAAAAAATTGTTTGTTTACTTGCCAGAAATATTCTGACAAAAAATCTTTTCAGGAAATCACTTTTTGAATAGCACAGAAGTTCGAAATCTTAGCGTATTTCTATTGTAGAAGTAGGGTTTTTGAAAACTTTAAACCTCATTTTCTCAAAATGATATTATGTGACTTAGGTACATTTAGAACTAAACTCTTCAATTGTAGATACAAGTTTTCACGACCCATCTGCATAGTCTTGGAGATCCACATTTGGGTTGCGACCCATGGTTTGAGAAACGCTGTGTTAAACAAACGGAAACTTCGTACGCGAGAATGGAAAAGCGTTCATGTTAATAAACCGAGCGTAACGGCTCTGTCAAGTTGTTATTACTTAAAGACCATCAGACTAACTTTTTTTCCGACAATCGTAAATCTGCATTACACAGGGAAAGGTAGGGCGATTAAATCATTTTTTTCGATAAAATATCTGTTTTACTGCTTTTTCTCAATCATTGTGAAAACTAGGATTATACAAAAACAATGGCTGGTAATCGAATAATTGGCTTTTTATCTATAAAATATAAAATTTGTTGGTAAATCATATGTCAGGCGAATTGCTTCCTTGCCAAGAGTACGTCACTAAAACCTTTGCTCCGCTAACAATATCCCGATAAAAAATTCTAAAAGAGTATGGTTACAACGTAATCACTAAAACATGAAATAATAAGAAATTGACTGCATTAATATTTGGTAATCTAGAGTTCGACTGTTCTTTAGGGTCAATGCGCCTGCGTGCTGACGTCATCGCACCGATGCCATCACGTTGCCTGACGTCATTCCCGCGCCTGCGTACCCGCGCGCCCACGCCTCTGTCCTTTTCAGATCACTTATTACTAAGGCAAGTTTTTGTTTAGATAAAATCGTGAGAAATTTGCAGTTATTTTTAACAGATACTGCAGTAAAAAGTTACTTTTGTACATAAACATTTTAAACGACAGTGATGTACACGAATGATTCGTTTGCATGTAATCCTAAATACTTTCAAGCATTATCTGGGAAGAAATTTTTGCCATCAGTTTGCGTAGCATGCTAAAATTTTTTCCACAGGCATGAACTTGCTTGGCAATTTAACAATTGCCCTACATTTCTGAGCTGATGTTTGTATTTCATTTCTAGAATTACTTTTAGGTCAATATTTAGTTTAAATCGGTAATCCACATACAATTACATAACGTATTTCTATTTTTAAATCATACCTGCACATTTTGCGTAATAGCTAAAAAAAGTTGCATGTAAAAAAGAAAAAAGTTGCAATAAGTTGCAATATAAAATTCCTGGAAACAGCTAAAACATAGCACTAAATAAATTCTGAGGACTTAAGAAACTGTTCGAAGCTGTAAAAAAAAGTTGCAAAAGTCGCAAAAATTTGCCCTATTTATTAGTACTTGCATTTACATGAATATGGCACTTGACTTGAGATTTATGAAATAATATCTGTATGTAGCAGTATAGTTGCTTGTTGTTTCGCCCACCCATGATTATGCAACATTTTCTTTATATGGCTCGGATGTGTAGCCCAGTGTGGTCCAAGGCTAAGAGCATGGAGGGCCGCAATAAGGTTTGAAAAAGCTTCGCGGGCCGCAAAGATAAAATGTAGGTCAGGGTGGTCTAACTTCTCCACTCTTGTGGGCCACACTTTTGAGAAATTATTTGAGTTTGCGCGCCTCAACCGGATAAAAACGCTTATTTTCGTCTCAAAATCAGGATGTTCTTTAAAAAAAAAAAAAAAGTCTTCACTTGGAATCGGTCTGCAAAATTCCTATTTTCGTCTCCAAATCAGGGTGTTCTCTAAAAAAAAAAAAAAAAGGTCTTCACTTGGAATCGGTCTGCAAAATTCCTATTTTCGCGCAAAATCATACCGTTCTCCAAAAAAAAATTACGGCTGCTTGTCATCGACAAGACTTGTACAAAATTGTTCCGCGGGCCGCACAAATTTCCTCGACGGGCCAGGGTTTGGACCACACTGGTGTAGCCTATATTTTATTGTTGTACAATATCATTACTACCTTTTAAACTTATGAGCAAAATGTATGCACTTTTTATTTTTTTAAATTTATCTTAATTGTTTCATTTTTTTCTTTTTTAAAATTAACTTAGCTACTTCATTTTAAAAATACGGCGATGGCGCACAATTGATGTTGTGCGTGTAATAACGTATATCGTTCAGCCCAGTGGTTCTCAACCGGGGAAAATTCCCCCTTGGGGGGAATTTTGTATTTTCAAGGGGAAAATTTGTTTTTATGGAATTGAACGTTTTATATATTAACAGTAAAACTGGGCTTACCATACGTCCCGGTTTTTAGGTGGGCTTAACATACGTCCAGATTTTGGCGGGACAATTCCAATTTTTACAGCTTTGTTCCGCCCATTTTGGCAGAAATCCCGCAAGAAATCGAAGACAAATTTTTTGTGCAAACCCCTTTTTTCTTTTTTTTTTTTTTCCGCGATCACTGAGTTTTTAGAGACGAAATTCATGAAATCCGAGACAATCCGAAGTGAAGACTTTTATTTTTAGAGAACACAGCTTTTTAGCGACAGAAACCATGAAATCCGAGACTGATTCGAAATGAAGGCCCTTTTTTCGAGAACACTATGATTTCCAGATATCAGAGAATTTTTTTGGCTGGTAACGCCTATGATATTGATATAAACATATTAATTAAGAACTAAAGTTTCGGTGGGGGGAATTTAGTTTTGAATATTGGTTAAAGGGGTGCATGAAATTAAAAAGGTTGAGAACCACTGGTTTAGCCGCTGTTTCCGATTTCGCAATCACTTTGTCAATAACAACTTCGAAACGTAATACCTTGATTGCATATAAAATTGAATTGAATTCAATGGAATTATAAAAGTAAGATTTCTGCAATTGTTTTCTTCTGGAGCGCCGGGAGTTTTTTGCCGGCAGAGGGGGAATTTAAAAAAAAGGCACTCCCAGCAAAAGCAAATTTTGGCAACGTGACCATTTTCAGCGCAAAAATTAAGTGATCTCTAAAAAAAATTTATCACTTTTAATCATCGTCTCAAAACTGAAATTTTGTCCTAAATTTACAGTATAGACAAGAACCAGAATAAAAGCCTTAATGTTCACTGAATCTGGTATTTTTATCAAGTTTCTAAGATCTTAGGAATAATCTAACTCAATTCTTCTGTATCTAGCCACCTGTACCCTTCCTTTTTCAAAAGAGCAAATTTGTTTCCTATCCCCCGCTTCCGGCACCCCTGGTTTTCTCAAATTTATGTTCGCTTTAGTATTACTTTAATTTAATTTAATTTAATTTAAAAACACTTGCAATCACATTGATATATTAAAATACTGTAATTGTTGTAAAAACAAAGAAACGTTTTGGGAATCGTAGTTTGGTGATCTCTTTTTTTATATAAATAGATATATAGATAATTCATTTTTAACCAATACGCACGAAATAACACAAATAATTATATCGATAAGCAACAAAATTAGCGTATAGTGGTAGGAAGCATCAAAGAACATCAATGCTCTCTACCATTATAAGCTAATTTTCTTCAACTACGCAAATAACATTTAAAATGCCATGGTTAAACCTGTTAAGTCTAAATCTGTGCTTGTAATTTTTTTAAGCGTAAACAGCAAAAGTTTGGCAATGGACTCTCAAAATTATTCATTCACTCCATATTTTGGAAAAAAAATGTAAAGTAGCTTTTGAAGTGGTTGGTTAAAATACTTGGAGCTTTTACTCGAGATGAACATTTCGATTTATAACCCTTATAAAGAATGCATTTTTTTACCATAAATCTTGTGTTCAAGTTATTATTACAACTTACAAGATCAGAGGTGTTCTATTATCAATTTAAAAAGGAATGAATTATAAACAAAGCTTTTCTCCTCAAATGTCAAAAATTTACCAGCAAATGAGTAACAGGCCTATCACAGGGGTAAGCAAACTTTTTAGTAAAAGATCCCTGTAGCGTACTTAGGGGGGGGGGGCATTGTGTCATGCCCCCCTAAATATTACTGATACGAAAAATCAGAAACAGATTCTAAGTGAAGGACTTTTTTTTAAAGAACAACAAATTTTTACGACGAAAATCGAGAAATCAGAGACTTCCAAAAGATTTTTTCACTAAGCATAATTGATTGTGTTTGAATCCCGCCCCTCCCCCTCCCCTTTCAAAAATTCTCGGTACGCCACTGCAAGAGCTGTATTCAAAAAAGCACATTTTTAAAAGGACCGCACCAGTTGTGACTTTAGAAAAAAAAGCCTTGTGCAAGAAAGAAAAGGAAGGACACTTTTTTAAACACATTTTGGAAAATAAATTCATGCAGAAAACTTTTGTTGGCATTTCGTTGGCGAAGCAAAAGTCTTAGTGACATATTTTCAACAAGAAAACAATTCGCCTGAGATATGATTTACTAACAGAGTTTCTACGTTGGTATTCTATACTTTATCAGCAAAAAGCCAATGATCTGATTCCAACCATTGCTCGTATATAATTGTGATTTTGATTTTTGTCATTTGATTTACAACAAATTATTTACTTTGTAAATTACGTATTTTATCGACAAATAACTAATGGTAGTATTATCCCACCATTTTCTGTGTGCAATTCTGATTTGAAGTTATTGTAGAAAGAAACAGGTAGCTGGGCACTTGATTTTTAAAACAGTTTGATTGTAGCAACGTAAATGTATGATGATAGCAGAGATGGGCAAGCTTTTTAGGAAAAAAGGTCTTTATTTTGATTTGTTACACCGTTCTTGATGGTGAAGACCAAACAAAGCCTTCATTTAGATTTGTTAAACCGTTCACATTGAATGCCGATCAAATTTAGTTCTGTGTCGACCATTTTTAGTCACGTACCGATCAATTTGAATCTTGTGTCGATCAATTTGAATCGTGTACCGACCAAAAATAGTTATGCCGACAAACTTTATTTTTATTGGCAAATACTGTAAACAATTTTGAGATATAATTTTTACTATAAGTTTTTTTTTGTTAATTAAAGTCCTACAACTATTGCATTTTCAAAAACAAATACTGTAAGAATATCATAATTTTTTAAAATACCTCAAAGAATTTATTTGAATATTTAAAGATGGTCTAGTTACAGTATGTTACGTGTTTTGCGTTTCAAATCTGACTTTAGATTTTTAGAATACCTGTTATAGGGCTTTTCGATCTAATTCGTTGTTTTTGCAATCAAATTTGTTTTTTTTGCAATCAATTTCGTTTTGCAAAAACTTTTATATATGTACAATCAGTGGTGGATATTCCAATATAGGGGCCCGAGGCAAGAATTTTTAAAAATTGATGTTGTCTAAAAAAAAGAACTTTGATCTTGGCTTGCATGCTGTCCTCTAAAAAAAAAAAAGGTTTTCACTTCCATTTGCTCTCAAATTTCCCCATTTTCGTTGCAAAATCAGGGTGTCCTCTATAAAAAAAAAGGTCTTTACTCAAAATCGGATTGAAACTGAATGTGCTATTTTCGAGGGGGGGCCCCAAAAAATGGGGAGCCTGAGGCGGCTGCCTCATTCGCCTCACCCAATATCCACCACTGTGTACAGTATCTTTGTATAGGGTCTCGCGACAGAGTTTATATACATATATAAATAATATGGGGTTTCTGTATTAGGTCTCCGTAATCCATAGCAGGGGTGGGGAATCTTTTACGCTTGGATGGCCGTATTTGAAATTATGTTTAATCATATGGCCGCAAAATAAAAAATATTTTAACTCAGAACAGAGAAGGTTCGTTTACAGTTTAATTATGATTAAAATAACATAGCAAATTCTAGAACCAACGCGCTTAAATATATGATGGTGGTGCACCGCAGAGATAGGTTTTTTGGAGACTGACACGCTTCCTGTTGTTTTTTTAATAAATTTATTTATTAATAAAATACCAAATTAAGAATGTAACTTTAATGGCTTTTTTGATATTGCTTATTTTTTACAAGGAGTTCAATATTTGGTTCTAGCATAGTAGTTCGCAGCCTAAGTTGGTCTTTCAAATGCACATCAGTAAGCTGAGTTCTCAACTTTGTTTTGATTTGTGTCATATATAAGAAAGTTGACTCGCAGCAGTAAGTGGTGGGAAACAGGAAAGCATTTATTGAGTGTGATGACGAAGACGTGGGTAATCAATCGCGTTTTTCCAAATTTTGAGTGGATCATTTTTAGAATTAAATGAATATCTCATGATGCTGTCTTCTAAAAGTTCTATTAATTCCATCTTCAAATTATTTGGTGCTGAAGGAATGTCTACTAAATGAGGCATGAAAGTCAACTTTAAACAATTCTCATGTTTTTTAAAATCTTTAAATCTTTCATTGTAATTGTGATTTAGAGAATCAAGAACAGATATAAATTCCTCAAATGATTCATTTGGCCGTTCATGTTCTTTTTGAGTTTTTTCAATTGAGGAAATATTCTTCAGCTTCTGGCAATTCGAACTTAGCTAGGGTATTCTTCAAAAATTCTAATTTTTTCCAAAATGCTTGAATTTTGCTCCGCATGTCATAAATACATTTGCTTTTACCTTGAAGAAAAATATTCAGTTTATTTTGTTTAGACATTAAATCACACAAAAATGCAGCACTCCTAATGAAATCAAAATTCGATAGATAACAATGTTTCTTCTGTTTCTCATAAAAACTGACTATCTGTTGCTTTAACTTGAAAATTTTGATAAAAATATTTCCTCGAGATAACCAGCGGACTTGGCAGTAAAACGGCACGTCTACAATATCAGTTTCGTCATCATTAATGAGCAACTCACGAAACTGACAGTGACGAGTTGAATTAAATCTGAAGAAGTGAACTATCTCTAAAACTTTGTTAAATATGTCTCCTACAGTAGCAGATTTAGCAGCAAGATTTTGTTGGTGTAAAATGCAATGAAAAGCAATTAATGATTTTGGATGAGTTAATTCTTTTTAAAGTAAGCTAATAAATCCTTCTCGGACACCTTTCATAGCAGGAGCAGCATCAGTGCATACACATACCAAGTTAGCAAAACTGAGCTTTGCTTCGTTCCATTTCTCTTTAAAAGCATTAAAAATATCAATTCCACGAGTTCTATCCTTCATGGTACATAAACAAAGCAATTCTTCAAAACAGTTAAAATCGCCTGTTATCGCACAAATAAAAACTAAAACTTGTGCAGAATCAGTATTATCAATAGACTCATCTATAGCTATTGAATAAAACACTTCTTTTTGAATTGTTGAATTGAGTTGTTGTTTTAAGTTGGATGCTACTTCATGTTGACGACTAGTTATTGTTGTTCGAGAAAGAGGTAGTACTTTATATTTGCTAATATTCTCGGGATGTATGCAACTGACAACTTGAATGATTGACTCTTTTATGATATCTACATTACTAAATGGCTTCCCTCTTTTTCCCATTAAAAGTGCTACTCGGTAGGTGGCTTCAATGGCATCATTTTTTTGACAAGATATTTTTTGAAACATTTGCTGGTGTTGCTCTTTTTGATTCTTTAATCTTTCAAAAGCAATTTTACGTTCTTCTCCTTCCAACTGAAAATGCTTGTGTTTTTCATGTATTTCATAGTGAAGCTTGGCATTGTACTTTTTCATGCAAGAAATTGTGGCGTCACATAGTAGGCAACACATTTTATCTTTATTAGGCACAATAAAGTATTGCACCCCCACTCCTCGTTAAATACTCTTCCTTCTTCGTTTAATGTTCGTTTTCGCTTTGGAGTCATTATTGGGGTAATCCACATTAATGAAATTTAAACAATAATTACTATTATGTACATAACACAAATCACTTGGCTAGTTTATCCACACAAGGTAAGGAGAGTTGATTAGGCTAAGTAGCCACAAATTAGACGCGATACTGACAATAAGTAGGTCTATAAGCAACTTGCTTTAATTTAATGTTTTCCTTTCTTTCTGCTTCTAACCTAAATAATAAGCTAAAAAAATAATTGGGATACCAAAATAAATCTATTTAGAACCTGCTAATTCTACTAATATAAAAACCTGCTTACAAATCAAAACTAAGCGAAGAGGATAAAACCAGTGTTGTGCCCGTAAACAAAAAATCTTGACGGCGTTAGCGTCATCGTCATTTCTTCAAATTCTTATCGGCGTCATGTACGCCGATAACGATCAAAAATGTTAGCGGCGTCAGCGTCAGCGTCAAGATTAGCGTCAATCCCACAAATTAAAGTACTGTTACGAAAAAATCATTAATTATCTAGTAGGGCAGAAAAATTAGGAATTTCTGAATTGTCATAAAATGCTTTAATTTCAAA
The DNA here is from genome assembly GCA_963680785.1 of Diplosoma virens. NCBI lineage: Eukaryota > Metazoa > Chordata > Ascidiacea > Aplousobranchia > Didemnidae > Diplosoma > Diplosoma virens. Next base: position 19,621,425 of record OY796890.1, read on the forward strand.
ACAAATGCGTCACAAAATGATTGCTACATTTGTTTTATTCATTTATTTACTTCAGGTTTAGAGCCCGTACGAACAAGCAACACAAAACATTAATAACAACTGAGCACAACAGTAAAAAAAAAAAAGTTGCATTGAAGTAAATACTATTTCACAGATCTACGGTACAACATAGGCTGAATAATTTAGATACACAGCAAATTATTATAAAACCCATAAAAATGGGATTTAAAAAGAACATCTAAGTTTACAAGACTATCAATGACATTATTATTTGACTGAAAACTACTATTTATGAAAGTGAACGTACACTTTTTCTTAAAATAGCATCAAAAAGTAATAGTCTAATATTATGATAGACCTGAGATTCAATTAATTCTACAGCACGTCACAAACTCCATATTCACTTGCAAAATGCGCCGGGCAGAACGATTTTACGGGAGGGAGGGAGCAAAAACGCGCTCGTCATGATAAAGATGGAAATCAATTACCACTAAAAAAGTTCTGGAATTTTGAGAAAATAAAATTCTTTTCCTAAAATCTTTCACTTTCTAATCGCCCATTTTTTCACCAAATTTCAAGGTGAGGGCTGTTTAAAAAGGTCATGGTGTAACGAAAGATCCAAAATGACTTTCTACAGTGATTCTATCTGAATAAAGGTGTCCTCAATTTAACGGCAATTCGTACCTGCGCTAAAATTATCAATCCACCTGTGCCTGCCACCAGACAAAACAGCCACCCAAACAATTGGCTATCAATATAATTTAATGCAGAAAACTACGAATTTTCAATTGACTAGTTTCTAAATATTTACATTATAAGTTGAAACAAAAACTACAACATGCTATCAATTCGCTATTATTGACCTTTCTTTTAAGGTTTTCCACAAAATTCAGTGCTGTGCATCTGAATAGCTCCCTACATCTGCAGACAGTACATCTGAGTTAAATGCACAGAGGTTAGAAGTAACAGCAAAATTACGTTCTTTGTTAACACAATTTCGATCATTCATTTATTCATTTTTATTCTCGATCATTATTAAACAGTTTAACACAAATATTGAAAATATTGAAAAGATCAAGAAAATGAAGAAGCAGCACAACGTCAGACGTTAAAACATGCATAAGATATTATAAAGTGAATGTACAAGACAGTAGAAAGCATGACCGCAACACCTTAATCAGATAAAGATATAAGAAGTAAAAAAGAAAAAAAAATACATTATAATAATATTATCAAACAAACTGAGCGATTAAATAACCAGTGCATGGCTGCATAATGATGATGTGTGGCACAGCTAGCCAAGATGGAAATTTAGCGTGTATTGTGGTAATCGATCGAATCATTGTGGTAATATATTTAATAAGAAAGTCCAGTCCTACTTTAAATCGCCAATTATATGCCAATGGAACATCATTTTTACTAAAAATTAAAAAAAAATCTGCTCAAGTGATTCATTCACCGCCAATGTGTTTGCAGTCATTAAAATCCATTTGTTTTTTTCTGCTTCGTTTAATTACCGCTAATGTATTTACAGTTCCGAAAAAATCTGTCTTCGTCGTGTATAAAATTACTTTGTCAGCGTTAATAAATAATTTCTCTATTTAAATCGAAATAAAGTCAGGAAGACTATATTCAATATGAAAACCTGAAGAGGGCTGAAGTTAGCAGAAAACGTTCATTTCATTTTTGGTTTTCTCTTTAATATATAAATAAATAAATCATTTACAAAAGATGTTAAATCCAATATGGCTGCTTTCAATAGCAATTTTATGGTACAAAAAAAAACAACCTCTCTTCCAAAATTATATTTTCTTTCTTCGTAAATGCCTGGGTCTCTTAAAGTTTGATTGTACGTGTCACGTCTCAATTGTCATTTTAGAAAGATCCGTTGGCCGCATTTTGTCCTTCATACCGTCGCCTATGTCTGTAATAGCGAGTAAATTTATATTTTCTTATTACTTTTTTATTTATTTTTATCTCTGGCTCGCTAGACAACGGCGGAGGCGTTATATCATACTTAGGGCAAGCGATTACCTCGACCAGCTTTCGGAGATGCCGAGAATTGCTAAATCTACAACTATTTATAAATTACTAATCATTAAACATTGTTTTTATAAGATAGTTTAGTAGCTTCTTCGACGGATTTATGATATTTTTTTATTAAATTGAATACCAATTTTCAGAAACACTGTGGAAGCCTAATCGAAGGCTATAAAACCTTTTGTCAATTTAGTCTGGCCTATCGCTAACTTAAAAAGCATTGAATTTAAGAAATACATTTTTATAAAGAGGTTACGCTTGGTTACGAATCAAGAGACAATTTTTTGATCAACTAGAAAAAAATTAAATTAGCAAGCTATCAAATTTTGACAACGGCCAACTGGACAAAAAAATTTATTTGAATGTGTACAAAGTACATGTATTTCCAACAAACGTCATTCTTACTATTGCGGTGAAGTTGGGATGAAAATACGCGCACCTTGGATGAATACGGTTTTCTACATTGAAACTTATAAAACAGAAATAGACACAAATTCAAAAATTAACACAATACACAAACACTTACTAACTGAAATCGCTTCACAATCTCCAAACAAGATTGACGTTTGCGTTTGATTTCAAAATGGCCCATGAGGGTCCGACTATTCATACTAAGATAACAGATAGAGAGAGGCGGGACGAGAAAGCAACTTTAAATGATGTCATTATCGGCAAGAAATACGTAATCCAATAAAAATAAAGTAACTATTGGTTTACAAAGTATTGGCGGGAAAAAACTAACTTCTGATGATGTCATTGCCGAAAACAATTACGTAAGGCAAAAATAAAAAACTTATGACCTAAGAGATATTGGCGGGAAAAGACAACTTTAGATGATGTAAACAACGAAAAAAATTACGTAAGGCAACGAAAATAAAGCAACTTTTGATTTAAAGACATTGATGGAAAATCAATTTTAGTTAAAAAAATCTAACTTTGACTGAACTCGAGTCTGCATTAACACTTACTATGGATAGCGCTGGATATCGGTCGAAGCCTTAGTGTTTTGTCCGAATGAAATGAAACTTTGGTCATAACTAGTTTATTATATTCAAAACATCACATCAAAACACTAGGGTCTTTGGCCTTTTTTTCTCCGTTCTACAGCATGTGTTCTAGATGGCCTCCATTTAGCTCCGTGCATTTCTTGAGGCGCAGCACGAAGTTGTCCATGACGTTCTTACAGACTGAATTGGTAATGGCTTCCTTGAGGGACCATGGAAAACCTCAACGCTGCCAGTGAGAACCGTCCAAGCCACTCGGGCGTCCCAAGAAGCAAACAGCCAAGCTGGTCGAAAGTGTGAGAGAGTCTCTCCAGCAGAGTCCGAAACGCTCTGTGCGTAAGCGAAGTCAGTCCCTCGGTATGTCCCGTGAGACTTGCAGGAGAGTGCTGGTGAACGATATCAGGGCTTACCCATACAGAATACAGACGCTGCAGACCCTTACAGCCTCAGACAAGAAGCAGAGGAGCGCTATGGCAGTCAAGATGCTCGAGAAGATCGAGGAGACACCAAGTTTCCTTAACCTCCTTTGGACCTCAGATGAAGCCCACTTCCATCTTGACGGAAAGGCGAACTCCAAGACAAATGTCTTCTGGGGGTCCTCTAGACCCAATGAAGTAGCCACCAAGTCCCTGCACTTTCCTAAGTGCACGGTGTGGGCTGCAATTTTGGCCAGAGGCATCATCGGACCAATCTTCATCGAAGAATCTGGCGCAGCAGTGACAGTCACCAAGGAGCGGTATGGGGAGGTTCTCAAAACCTTCAAGAGTGAGCTCCAGACCCTCTACCCGTCGCTCATGAGCAAGTTCTGTTTCCAGCAAGACAAAGCAAGTTCTCACACCTCAAACCTGTCCCGAGATTGGCTGAAAGAGAACTTCGGAGGCCGAGTGATCAGTCTCAAGTCTGATTTTGAGTGGGCACCCCATAGCCCGGACCTAAGCCCCCCAGATTTTTTTCTTTGGGGCTATCTTAAGGACAGAGTCTACGCAGGGAAACCCAGAACCATCACGGAACTCAAGGAAGCCATCAGGGAGGAGATGAGAGCCATTACCTATTCAGTCTGTAAGAACTTCATGGACAACTTCGTGCTGCGCCTCAAGAAATGCACGGAGCTAAATGGAGGCCATCTAGAACACATGCTGTAGAACGGAGAAAAAAAGGCCAAAGACCCTAGTGTTTTGATGTGATGTTTTGAATATAATAAACTAGTTATGACCAAAGTTTCATTTCATTCGGACAAAACACTAAGAAACGGGGCCTAATTAGAGTTGGGGCCCGTTTTTTTTGGGTCACCCTGTATTATTGTGATCTATACAGACTATATTGAAATTGCAATTACTAATTTTGAAAATTAACTATACGGTAAAATTATTTATTTAGTAGGTTAGTCTGTTTGCTCTATAACAAAAATTAAAATTTATTTTTCTGATAACAATTTTATGTGTTCTGAGTCTCTGTTTTGCTAACATTTTTGTTCGATTTTGTTCGAGAAATGATCTTTTGATCCGCAACAGGATTTCTTTCGGTGGGTTGGGCTGGTAGAATATGTTCATGCTTTTACATATTTTTAAGGACTGATCATATTCATCGAGCCAAACTCTGCTATGGTCCCACCATTGCACCGCCCCCATAGCAGTGTTTTATTAAGCAAATAACCTTGGTCTTATACTTTATTTTCTTTCTTTTTCTCTTTTTAATTTTTTAAACAATTTTATAATTAGGTGGAGCAACCTTGCTTCTAAATTATACAACAAGTCACACTTTTCATCGCTAATTAGCAAGTCACAACGTCAACTCGTTTTACTTGAAACCAAACTGCTTAAAAATGAGAAGCACCAGACTCGAGTTTCGCTCTTATTAGAGCTCGTCACTGACGAGCTGTTTGGTTTCAGTTTGATTTCAAGTATGGTTTCAAGTATTATCCAAAATACCTCATGCTATTTATAAAATCAACTCGTTTTGTTGCTTCTTCCTTTTTCTAACCCCGTCTTTAACAACACGCAAACTTCTCAACATTTTGTTATTTTGCTCATGTGGCGGAGCAGAAATAAAAGAAAACAGAACTAAACTGAACTGATTTTCCACAGACCACAATTATGTGATTTTAGTTTGATTGAATTTGCCAACTGAACTGAGACGCGAACACTTTCAAGCACCACTCATATCTTTTTTTTTTTTTTTGTGTGTGTTCAAATAACATCCTGCGAAAACAAAGAAAGTTGCTATCGTGCCCTTAATAAAAACAACTGCGCTTAAGTTCCTCAACTGCGCTTCTATTTTGCGGCTTTTAATTGAGTTGCAGCAGGTGGATTTTCGAAAAACTTTTAGAAAGCAATGTTGTGATCCTTGAGAACATTTTTAGCAATTGGAAGCAGCTGCATTTTTTTTTTTTTTTTTTTTTTTTATTTTATTTTCATTTTTACTCACAATCAACTTGAAATTAATCAAAGTGCATGTAGAAATAAAGATTGTGAATAAGGAAGCAGCGACTAAACGAAGTACGTTATTACATGCACAATGTCAGTTGTGCATGGTCGCCGTACCTTTGAACAAAGCGATGTGATGTTAATAAGAAAAGGAAAGCGAAAAGAAGAAAATTAATACACACATCCGAGCCATATTCAGAGAATGTTGTATAATCATGGGTGGGAGAAACAACAAACTCAAAGACCAAAAGGGTCTGGACCAAAAAGGGTCAGGCAGGCAAAGAAACCCACCAAAAGAAATCCTGCCACGGGTCAAAAGGACCATTTCAAAAGCATATGGCTGGACAAAAAATTTATATACGCAAACAAGAATAGGTGCAAAAGAATTAAATTATGTGAATTTTCTTCAAACTGGACGGGCCGTAATGATCTGGATGTTGCCTTTGAAGTCGCATCGGGCTTTTATCACCTTCAATTTCTTTGTACAATTTGGTGGAGTTACCTGTAATAATAAAAACCAGCAGCAGATGTTTTAAAATTTGTAAAGTCTATTACCATTAAAAATTACGTTGCTATAAGGTGCTTTTGAAATTCTGTTCGAAATTTACTATATGATTTTATCTGTTTAATGCTTGATGGGACTTTATTCCAAGCAAGAGGACCTCTGTATCTTAAAGATTGTTTAGTTATATTTAATCTACAAAATGAAGGATAAAATTTGGACTGGCTTCTTGTACATTTAGTGAAATTGTCGCTTACCAGGTTATTTTGAAAAAAATGATCAAAACATGGTGGTAACATGCCTTTTATATATTTATACATAAAACAAGTTATTTCTAATTCGGTTATTTGATCAATTGTCATTATGTTGTTGTTTCGCAAGATGTCAGTAACGTTAGCTCTGTGATGTAATCCAAATGTCATTCGTATAAATTTATTAGCGATTCGTTGAATTTTTGAGGCTGTGGTTTTATTACCAATATGCCAAGTTGTAATGCAATATCTTATATGACTGATTATTAGGGAGTTGTACAATACAAGCAACGTTTTTTTGTCAAAGTGTTTTGAAATTTTTTTGATAGTACCATAACTTACGCAGATTTTTCGTAGAACAAAGTCCATATGCAATTTCCAACTTAAATGTTCATGAAATATTATTCCCAAAAATTTCGTTTTTGGTTGCTGAGAAATAAATTTATTTCTGATTGAAATTGTCAGTTTTTTTGACGGAGGCTTTGTTTTGGGTGTGCGAAAGATCACATAATGTGTTTTGTCAGTGTTTAGAAATAGCCGATTTGCTAGAAGCCACTTATCTATGTTCACTAACTCCTTGTTTGCAGCTTCATATAAGGTTTCATAGCAATTACTTTTTAAAAATATGTTAGTGTCGTCTGCGTACATGATGCATTTTCCTAAGGTCAAGCAATTATTTAAATCATTTACATAAATTGAGAATAGTAAAGGACCTAAAATTGAACCCTGAGGGACACCATATTTTATTGACTTAATATTGGAGCAGATATTATTTATTTCAACTAATTGTTTTCTGTTACTAAGATAGCTACAAAACCAATCATGCGCTACACCACGAATTCCACAATGCCATAATTTGGATAATAAAATTTTATGATCAATGGTATCGAATGCTTTAGATAGATCAAGAAATATGCCTAGTACATGTTCTTTATTTTCAAAAGCTTCAGCAATATTTTCAATTAATAATGAAGTTGCATGACTAGTTGAGTGATTTTTTCTAAAGCCAAATTGATATTTATAAAAAAAGTTTTGTTTTTTTAAGAATAATACTACACGATTGTATATTAACTTTTCCAATATTTTTGACATGGAGCAAAGTAAGCTGATTGGGCGATAATTGCATACATTAGTTACACTACCCTTTTTATGAATTGGTGCTACTTTTGCAGTTTTAAAGTCAGTGATAAATTCACCACCAGCTAACGAAAGATTAAACACATGTGTTAGAGCTATTAATATATTGTCTGGTGTGCTTTTTAAGATAGTTGGGGGAATTTCATCAATGCCAGTACTTTTTTTAGGCTGAAGGTTACTGATTAGTTTTTTTATTTCAGTTAAACTAGTTGGATAGAGATAAAGTGTGCTCAATGTGGGAGATTGCATGAATGTTTGAAAACTATGAGATGTTTGGGGTAAATCTGATACTAAATTATTTGCAACATTGACAAAGTAGTCATTAAAATAATTAGTAATCTGGAGAGAGTCATTCACCAAATTATTGTTTATGGATATGGAAGAACATACAGATGATTTAACTTTACCTAATTGCTTGTTTATATTTTTCCAGGTCTCTTTTAAATTATTACTTAATTTCTTAAATGTTTGTCTAAAATAACTCTGTTTTTTTTCTTGTAAGGCGCGATTGTATGTATTTCTTTCTTTATTGAAGTTTGCTTTATTTAAAACACTCCTATTTTTCAAAAACTTTTTAAAACACTTGTTTTTTTTAAGCATTAGTAAATAAAGATCATTATCAAACCATGGCTGCTTATTTTTGTTTTCAATATTTTGCTTGATAAAAGGGAAGCAGTAGTTAAAAGTAGATTTATAACTGTCCATTAATAATTTAAATGCTAAATTAGTATTAGTTTCATTTAGTATTGCATTAATATCAATATTTTCTAACATTTCATTAAACTTGGTTATATTTTGGGGGGTAAAAGATCTTTTTTGTTGAGGTCTATGCAAATTCTGTTTATTAAGATTAAAACACATATATACTGGTAGATGGTCAGAAAGTGGATTTAAAATGACTCCTGATTTTATGTGCTGATGGTGTAAATTTGTCCAGATATGGTCTAATACTGTTGCACTTGTATCTGTGATGCGAGTCGGTTTGTTAATAACTGGGAAGTAATGACCTTCAAGCATCATTTCAATAAAATTGCATACATGTTCATTATCTTGATTTGATAAATCATAATTAAAGTCTCCAGTGATAAAACATTTGTTTAGTGATTCATTACTATTATGGATACAGTTGTAAAGATTATTCAAAAAGTATTCATTTAAACGACTATCATTAGAAGGAGATCTATAAATGTTACCACAGAATAAATTTCCATTATGTAATTGAATTTTTATAAAAATTGATTCAAAAATTTTTTCATTCATTATTGTTAATTCATCAATTAGGTTAAATTTATAGCAATTTTTAATATATAAACCAACTCCACCACCCTTGGTAATTTTTCTGCTGTTAGAGATAAAATTATAATTTTCAAGATAACAGTATGGGCCAGGTGAATTATTCTGAATCCATGTTTCAGTTACAGCAATTATGTCTGGTTTGGGGTTTAGATTATAAACAAAGCTTTCTAATTTACTAAAATTTAAAGGATTAGAGAGTGACCTAATATTAACACAAATAATAAGAAAACTGTTACAAATTTTTTTATTAAAGATCAATGATTTTGTAGAGTGAATTTCCAAGTATTGCTCTTGAAAGTGATGACTATTTGGGTCAATTAAGTTATCATGTTCTTTATTTTCAGAATTACTGTCATCAACAAAAATTGAATTTAATTTTTCAGCATTAAAATATTTTTCAGATTTACTACTTACAATTTTTTCTTTACCAGAATTATGTGAAACATGGAAATTTTTATGTTCATAAGAATTACATTTACAGTAAAAATTATTTGAGGTTATTGCTTGGTTGTTAAGTATTTTAGCACATTTTTTATGAAAGTGAGCTAAACATGTTTGGCATTGAATAGGCACAAAGTCTTTTCTTATTGTTTTTTGGCAAAATTTACAGACAAGTTTTTTCAAAGTCATAATATTTAAGATTTATGTTGCACAAATGAGTAATTATATATATATAAATAAAACAAAAAAATTAAATTAAAATAAATAAATAATAATATGTAACAAAATAAACAAAAAGTAAAAAAGAAATACAAATAAATAAAACACAAATTTTAAATTGATTTAAGATGTATAAAAAGCTAAGCTAAAGTTAATTTCAAGAAAATTATGATGTGTCGTGGTAAGGTTAAATCAAGTATTGTATTAGTTTTGGTTATTGAAACTACTAGTTAATTAAGAAGAAAATCTTATCTTACTAATATCGGATAGTTTAATGATAGCTTGTTTCTTACCTTTGAATGAACAGTATACAATACCTTTCATGCTCCAGACATTGCCAAAACCAAATACCTTTCTGGCTTCCTCCACAATCTTTAGTCTTTTTTTGGTTAATGACTCAGTGATTGATAGTTTGGGTCCATTCAATGTTTTTAGGTTCTTCTTATGTGAATATATCATATTCCTTATTGACCTGCGAACAAATTTAATAATAATTGGTTTTTTGTTGGTTTTTGAAGGAAGAGGGTGACAAATATCAATATCAGAGTCACTAACACTAGTAGGCAAATTTAATCTGGTATTTAATATATTTAGCACATACTTCTCAACGTCAATGCTACTTATCCTGTGATCTATATTGTTCCCATGCAATATGAGACAATTAGATCTTCCATATTGTTCTAAGTCATCTAGATATTGTTCCTGTTTCTCCACCATTTCTGCCAACTGTCCAACTTCAACTTTAATAGAATCAATAATAGTAGATAATTTCATAAGTTCTTGATGCTGTTCCATTTTTTCTTTTTCACCTGCAAAACAATTACAAGAAGCAGTATCATGGTCTTTTTTAAAATAATCTTTTTCATACTTATCCTGTCTTTCCCTGACCTTGTTTAACAGTTCCATTACTTCATCAAGCTTCTGGTTCGCCATTGTTTTAAATATTTATCAAATAATTTTACCAATAATAACAAAAACCTTAAACCACTTTAAAATCACCACTTACACCGTCATGTACCTTATTCAAATAGAATGTTACAAATACAAATACAAATACCTTATTCAAATAGAATATTCAAATTTTCAAAACAAGAATTCGTGAAGACCCTTTTATAACTTTATACTGTTTTTGCAAGTAGTTTATTTGACTTTATTTGACATGGTCTAAATCTGTTTTTATATGCTGTAGCTTTCGTAACTTTGTTTCTTAAACGAAAATGCGCTATTGGAGTCAGCGATTGAAAAGTTTTTGTATACATTTTCGCCTAGCAAAAAATAATTGACGCTTAACGCTTGACGCAAAAAACAAGCAAAAAGTTGTCGGCGACACCTATTCCGTCAACCGAAAAATATCTTTACGGCGTTTACGTTATTGTCAACAAAAAATTGTCGCCGACATTTGACGCGGTCAAATTAATGCCGTCAACGCACAACACTGGATAAAACGAACAGTTGCTAAAAGAATCATAGCAGCATTATGACATAACAAAAGGAAACAAGTAAACTTATGACATTGGGTATTTCGTAACTCAAGCCACAGCTGAAAAAATGTTGTTTAAAACATTTCAAAACTCAACAAAACTGAGGTTTTTCTATTATTTTGTTTATTTAACCAATTACTTTATACAAAGACTCCTTATACATTTAGAAATTAACACAATGTACGACGCATTTATTTAAGAAGCTGCATATGGCCGCCGGTTCCTCACCCCTGATGTATAGTCTCTATAATTATGTTTCTATAATATAGTCTCCAAAATGTATATATATAGATAGGTATATAGACTTATCGGAGATCCTATATGGAGACCCAATATTATGGGGACTATATTATGGAGACCATATTATGGAGACCTAATACTGTATCTATTATAGAGACTACATAATGGAGACCTAATTTTGGAGACCTAATATTATGGAAACTATATTATAGAAACATAATTATGGAGACTATATACATCGTGGATACCTAATTATGGAGACCTAATATTGTGGTGACCTAATACAGAGACCCTATATCATATATCTATATATTTGATACAAGAACTTCTAAATCAAGGACATGCAGGCGCTAGTTTCAGATAATCCTAGCGAAGGCGACTGTTTTTTCTATTAATTTGCACAGCCGATAAAAGCTTATTGTTACATCATAGGGTAGACTTTGTGATCTACAATGCTAACTATGGTAGGTTCATTTACGAAAATTTAAATGTATGTTACCAAGGCAGTTTAATCCTAGTAAGGTGTACTCAAGTTTCATTATAATTAAAAAGAATAATAAGAAATACCGTTTAATGATTTTTAAAATTAAATAAGAACAGCATTAAAATTTATAGCAAATTGAGGAAAGTTAGGTGGAGTGTCAAAACTGGTTGGCATAGGGATAGGCGAGTGTTAGGTAATAGGTAGGCCTATTTAGGCCTGTTTAAGATAATAGGCTATTTTAGTGACCCGGCGACACCATTCTCCGGTTGGCCGGCAGAGAGAGAGAGAGAGAGAGAGAAAATTTATTTTATTTGCATCACAATTCACAATTTCTTTAAAAGAAAAAAAACAAAGAATTGTCTCAAACGTTGCAAAAAATGCTGCAAATGAAAAGATACAGAAAGCAACAAAACAAGTGAATACAATTGCAAAACAAAACAATAACAATACAAAAGCGTGATGCGGGAGGTAGGAAGGGACAATCGTCATTTAATCACTACCCCCATAAGAATATGATTTCGAAGTAAGGCGAGTAAAAATGCATAATTCGTTCAAAACGTTTTGTTCACACAAATTTTTTTTTTTTTTTTCCTTTTTATGTCTTAAGAAGGGTTCACATAGGTAAATTAGTCGTTGAAAGGTCAAATAAATGAGCCAATTGAAAATAAATTGATAAAAATAACTTAAAATAACTAAAAAATAGAACGTGAGAATATTGATTGAAAGAATAAATTGTGAAGTATTATGATACTATGGAAAGTTAAAATACTAGTAAGTGTCAATGTTAAAATACTAGGAAAATATAAGTATAGTAGTACAAAAACAAAAAGAATTAAAAAAGATGAAAGTAGAAGTAGCCTAAGTAAAATTTGATTTAAGTTCTGTAATGATTTAATAAATGGTCATAAACTAACTTATTAAAAGATTTTGGTCTTTTTTCAGCTTTTATATTATTCGGCAAATTGTTCCATATTTTAGAGCAACTTACAGTAACACTCTTTGATAAATTACTGGATAATAAATTAGAAACAAATACATTTTTGTTTTTTGATTGACGGGTATTATGAGTATGAATATCACTTAATAATTGCATATCATTTTTTGGGCCATTGTTGTATAATAATTTAAACATATATTTAGATGCAGTAAATTTGTACAGTTCATTAATTTTTAGAAGATTAGCATTTGCAAACAATTTATCTATATTTGTTCTATATGGTAATTTTGTAATGTAACGTAATGCTCTGTTATGAATTTTATTAAGATTTGATAAGGTTGTTTTATAAGCATTTCCCCATAAAAGTATTCCATAATGCAGTTTGCTTTTAACAAGAGCATGATAAACTAGTTTTAAATTGGCAATGGACAGATATTTTTGTAGGTAATAAAGTATACTTACAGATTTAGAAACGTTACTTGTTAATTCATCTATATGGGGTTTCCATTTTAAGTGTTTGTCGATAGTAACTCCTAAATATTTCACAGTATTTTGGTTAGAAATTTTTGTGTTATTTATAAAAATGCTTATTGGTTTATTTTTTTTCCTTTTTTCACCAAATATTATAGTGTATGATTTTTTTAAATTTAGGCTAAGTTTATTTTCAAGTAACCAATTTTCAATTTTTTTGACTTCTACATTGATAATTTTTTCTAATGAGACATAATTATTGCTAGAAGCAAAAAGTGCAGTATCGTCTGCAAAAAGAAGAGTTTTTAAGTTTGATGATTTAGGTAAGTCATTAATATATAAAAGAAATAGAATAGGACCTAATATGCTGCCTTGAGGAACACCATAATTTATTATATTTTTATCAGATTTTTGTGAGTTTACACAAGTAAATTGATATCTATTTGCCAAATAAGATGAGATCAAGTCATAGGATAGACCTCGAATACCTTTAATTTTTAGTTTTTTTTTCAAAATATTGTGGTCAACAGTATCAAAAGCTTTTTTTAGGTCTAAAAAAATGCCACATGTTATTTGATTATTGGCATGCTGATATTTAAGGTAGTTTTCCAATTCAATTAGTGCTTCATTGGTACTTTTTTTTTGTTGAAAACCAAATTGACTTTCAGAAAGTACATTATGTTTATTCAAGAAGTTCACAATGTTTTCTTTTAGAATTTTTTCAAAAATTTTGGAGAAATGAGGTAAAATAGAAATTGGTCTATAATTGGAGACAAGGTCTTTTTCACCACTTTTATAAATAGGTATTACTTTTGCTATTTTTAGAATACTTGGAAATATACCTTTATTGATACAGTTATTTATCAGGTCACACAATATGGGAGCAATTATAACTTTACTTAGTTTGATAATTTTTACAGGAATGTCATAAGTATCATCACATTTATTAGTATCTAATTGATTTATTTCATTAATAATGTCTTCAATGTACACTGGTTTAATATACATAGAAGAGCAGATAGAAGGTATGGAATTTGTAGAATTTGAAAAACTTGCTTTTGGAAGAGCATGTGCCAAATTAGAACCTACACTTGAGAAATATTTGTTGAAGCATGATGATATGTATTTAGGATCATATAAATCAATATTTGTATCTGTGCATTTAATCTTTGTAAAAGTTGTATGATGAGTTGGTTTACGTATTATTTGATTTATTGTTTTCCATGTTTCCTTGGCGTTGCTTTTGCTCAATTGCAAGTGATGTTGAAAATAGTTTTGCTTTGACTGCTGTTTAACTTTTGTTAATATGTTGTTATATTGTTTGTATTTTTTGTAATATGGTTCAGAATGAGCATGTTGGGAAGATAATTGATATAATTTGTTTTTTTTTTTTATACTGTCTTGTATGCTTTTTGTTAACCAGGGTTTAAAATAAAATTTGGTTTCCTTTCGTGTAAGTTTTTGGGTTGGAGCATGGATCTCTAAACAATTTAAAAAAGTATTTAAAAAATGTAAAAAATCTTCTTCAGGATCTAACTTATTTTTGCCCAAATTGCTATTATTTAAATTTTCTTCCAAAGTTTTCAAGAAGTCACATTCAGAGAACATGGAAAAGTTTCTTTTAAATATTTTAAGATGATTTATTTTTCTTGATAATGGCTTAACTTGTTTTTTTGGTGCTAAGACAAAAGTAGGATTATGATCACTTATGTCAAAAGAAACAGTTCCAGAAAGGATATTACTCGAGTTATCATTGCAGTAAATGTGGTCTAATAAAGATGGAGTTTGCTTATTCATGAACCTTGTCGGGCAATTTATGAGACTTATCACACCAAATGATTCAAGAGATTCTTTGTATTTAACAATTGTAGAATTATCACTTAGTAAATTAATATTAAAATCTCCCAATATAAAATACTTCAGCCTTTTTGAATTTATTTTATCAATTGTTTCTTCCAATTTAAGTTGAAAAGTTGTTATTGATGAATGGGGATGAAAATATATTCCTCCCACGATATAAGATTTATTGTCATTGTCGGATTTAATTTCCACCCAGATGTCTTCAACCAAGTTTTCATTTAGTCTCAGATCAGGTCGAATTTTGTAATTTAGAGAATTATGTAAATATATGCCAATGCCACCACTATTTGTAGTTGAATCAATTGAGTGAAAACAATAATTTTTTATGAAAGTAGTGTTATAATTTTTCTTCTTTAGTTTTGTTTCACTAATTATGATGACATGTGGAGAGTAAGGTAAAGTTGCTAGTAATTCATCTATTTTATTTATATTTTTATTAAGACTTCTGACATTAAGATGGAGAAGAAATTTATCATGGTTATCATAATTTTGAGTTAATAAGTTTGCAAAATCAGTTACACTTACATTAGGTTTACAAATAGTTTCATTTAAATTAAACATTTTTAAATAATTCACATCTAAATTAAACAATTAAGCATATATCTAAATTAAACAAGTTAAACATTAAGAAATAAAAAAGAAAAAACTTACATGCGATAAAAGCAAAACATATAACAAGATTCAGTTGCTTTAGTTAAGTTTATCAATGTCATCTTCACTGGAGATTTTAATCTTTTCACTTGCATTGTTTTTTCTCATAAAGATATTGCCATTTTTTGTCCAAAGAAAACTATATTTTAATTCTGTTTTCTTTTTATGAGCCATTGAAAATAGTTTTCTTCTTCTTGGAGTCAAGTTTTCATTTATGTAAAGTTTCTCCATTCCAGCAATTTCAAAATTTCTTACACCTATTAAATTTTTTCTTTTTTGGTATATATTATTCCTGATGTCTCTGCTGGTGAATCTAGCAACTATAATTGGATGGTTATTGGAAGTACTTGGCAAGCGATGAGAAGTTGAAATATCTTCATCCTTTAAATCAATATTTAATTTTTTGACCATGCTTTTTATGATAAAGTTAGTATTTTCATTTTGAATTTGAGGAATTCCGTGGAACTCTAAATTATCTCTTCTTTGAACTTGTTCCAAATCATCTCGGCATTTTTCTTGCTCATTTAGATTATTTCTTAGAATTTCTATTCTTTTTTCCAAAGACTCAATTTTATTGGGAATTTTTAATTTTTTTAGTTCTGACACATCTTTTTTAAATATTTCAAATTCTGCATTAAGAAAGTTCTGGCTTTCAATAATGCTTTCGATTTTTTCTGCTTGAAGTTTTAAGTTACTTGAAATTTGGTCTAATTTGTTAGTAAATAATTTTTCTTGTTTCTTCAATGATTCATTTATAGTATCCTTCAGGTTATTTTCCATTTCCTTCATTAAATTGGTAATTTCTTTTGATAAAGGCATTTTATGTTATATTGGAAGTAAGAATATTTATCAAATTATGTTTACTTAAATCAACTTTTTAACACCTTATTCAAAACCTTATTCAAATCAGATAAACCCATTGTTCTGATTGGTAATTGACTGTTTTTTAAGGGTTGTTACTTGTCAAATCAACGGCGTCGCTGCAAGTGGTCGTAAAATGTAGTCAGGTAGTGTTACTTCAAAGCTATCAAAATTTCAGAAAATTTAGGTGACCTCCTCAATCAATCATTGTTTTATTTTAAGTGTAGAACGCACAGTAAATACGAGCTTACATAAAGAAGATAAAGTTGAGTCGTAGGCCTAGGGCTCTAGGGCCTACTACTACTAGAAAAAGATATTCAACTGTCGAGGGCTCAACTTTTTCCCATCATTCTGAATAAATGACAAGTGAATTTTCCATGCATATTGACCACTTTTTACAATTTTTTCAAACTTACTCACACTAAGAAATCGGGTTTAAATGGAGAGTCGGCCGTGATGAAAATTTTTTTGTAGTTAAAGCTATCTCCTGACTGTATACCTTTACACCCACTATACCTTTACCTCCTAACCCTCACCCTTATAGGGGTGAGGGTTAGGAGGTCAAAGAATAGGTTAGATTTAACTACGCTGCGGTACTAAATTTTCATTACGGCCGACATGGTAAATTTTCATCACGGACGACTCTCCATTTCAGAAATCGCGTTGTTAAATAACTTTAGAAACAAAACAATCCATAAAATTGTTTTAAATGATATACTTTGTAATGTCAAAAAACAAAAGGTTTCGACCGGTTTTTTACCGGCCGGTCAGACCGGTCAAGGTTTGTGAGTAATATTGATAATTATTTTTCTCTTTTTTCGAAAAGCATTAATTTACGTAATTATGCCGAATAAATGTGGAATTGTGAATTGTAGAGGAAACTACGACCTTTTATCAAAACGTAGAATATTCAAACTGCCCAGGCTTGATCCTGAGAGGCAGAGGTGGCTGGCTGTGATTCCTCCTCGCAAAGACTTTAATGTTGCAAATGCTAAATCTTTTTTTATTTGTGAGAAGCATTGGCCACAAAATCCTCCAATGAAGAAACTGCCAGGTGGAACAACAAGACCAGCTGTTGCACCTAGCATTTTTGATGTACCTGCTTCATGTCTGCCGACCCCCCAAATCCCTCCTCGCCCTGCAAAGCAAGTAGACAAACAACTTGACGTTTTTATGGCCAGAGACAGGATCAAGTCGTTCAGTGAATTTCTACCTGACAAGAACTTCACAAGGAATATAACAATGTTGTGATTACCCGAAGATCTGACAGGTGTGCTTTCCTTTTTATGTCGTCTGACTTTCGTGAATGCGAAATGACTGTTCTGGTTGAAAACAAGTCAACGCTATGTTCTCCTCTTACGTGTTTTGCATACAAGAGTGGAATTCGCGTACCCCTAGGAACTATATTGAACCCCAATAATGGCCTCAGTTCCTATTCACAGTTTTATGCTGTTGTGCATACTTGCTTTAACTATAAAATTCCTCTGGATAAAGTGTTGAAGAAAGTAGTTACTGTGCTTCAGGCTCAAGAAACTGAAGACAAAAAAAAAGGCAAAAAAATCGATTTTATTATCAATAATTTGAAGCTTCTAGTCAACAAAAATTTTACTGTAAAAGACTACTGCTTTGCTGTGGGATCTTTTCCACACTGCAATTATGAAATACTCCGTGAGTATCTAGTTTTGCCAAGTAGAAGAAAATTGCAAGCTGTCGTCTCTTCAGTGAATGTGAAGGACATTTTATCAAAGACGTTTGCCAAACTTCAAAAGCCTCAACAGAAAAATGTAGTTCTCTTAGTTGACGAGATGAAGATTCGGCCAACAGTAGCCTTCTCCGGAGGAGTCCTCAGTGGCATGGCCAAGCATGACCACAACGCAAAAGCCACTTCAATGCTTTGCGTCATGTCCAAGTGTCTTCATCGAGGCCCCAGCATCATGGTATCTGTTACACCTGTCCATAAATTAACAGCTTCTTTTCAATTTGAGGTGGTGAAGCAGGCTGCCATGGTTGTAGAACAGGCTGGAGGCACTGTTCTTGGGTCCATCACAGACAACCACAAGATCAACCAGCTTTACTGCAAGATGTTCGATCGTCCATCAGAGTCGGATTACCCTGCCACTGCTACTCATCCTTTAGATAACACACGGAGTTGGTACCTACTGTTTGACACAGTGCATCTATTGAAGTGCATAAGAAACAACTGGATATCAGGTGAGTCTACACTATTTTTGATTTGCTGCATGTAACATTTTAATACAAATTTTGAAAAAAAGCTTGAAAGAAAATTATTTTATTTTAAATGAAAATCTTTGATTATAACTGGAACTTAATTGACGAATAAAAAGAATAACAATTCCGTGATTTTTTTATTTAATTTTTAATTGTGTTGGTATTCATGCATTGGACTGCGTTTTGCTGTATTTCGACATTTCTGTTTGTGAGAGTTTTTTTGCGCAATAAGTAGATTTGTCAATTTTGATTGCTCTTAATAAGAAATTTAAATATTATTATCTATGCAAAGACTTCGTATCTATTATAAAAATATGATTTGCAAAAAAATTTAAGTACCAACAGCGAACAATTATTACTCGTGATTTTACTTAAAATAGCCTAAGAAAAAGCACTTACAAAATAATTATATCTTCATGTAGTTCTTACGTGAAAAAGTTTTGTTTAATCAGTGACAGAAAAAAAAAATGAAATGAATACTGCAGCACCACAACAAAAAATGCCAGCATGAGATGATTTTACTGTTTGTTCCTTTTGTTTCAGAGGCTTGCCAAAAGATGACTTTCGACAACCAAGTCACTGGTTCCTTCAACGACGTCAGAAAGCTATACGATGCTGAGAAGGCAAATCTTTTGAAAACATCTCCCCTGACAGATGCTGCTGTTCGACCTTCAAAACTTCAACTGCAGAATGTCCAGCACGTGTTGAAAGTTTTCAACGACAAAGTTGAAGCTGCCCTCAGGCTCCAGAAGTGTGGCGACACAGCCGACTTTATTCAATTTGTGCTTAATTGGTGGAATGTTGTGAATGTGTCATCAAAACATCAAGAAGTGAGGCTAAATGATCCCCACCGGCATGTTCAGGACCACACCACTACCAACTTGTCCGATTATCTACAGATTTTCCAGAAAGCCCCTTCTGGGCACGGAAAAGGCAGAAAGCAGTGTGTAACCCATGACACTAAGAAAGCACTTGTGCAGACCATGCAAGGCCTGACTTCCATTTGTGCACACCTCCTGACCCATGCTGGCTTCCAGTATGTACTTCTTCGTGAGCTGCAGAGTGACAGGATAGAGGGTGAATTTTCTGTGTACAGGCAATCGACTGGTGCAAATGCTTTTATGACTTCTGGGGATGTCTTGACTGCCTGCAAAAAACGCCTGGCTAGACATGCCGCTTCTTATCTGGAGACCTTGGACGTAAATGGGGAAACCATGGCTCACACGTGTGTTACTAGTGCCATCGATGCTGAGGACACCACTTTCATTGAGGACTGCACTGAGCCTTCACTCTCTATCCATAAGGAAAGCAGTGCAGCCTATGTGGCAGGGTGGCTGGAGAAAAAGTGTGAGGAACACCTGATCTTCAATGAGGAGGATGAACTAGTCTCAACAGAAGTCAGTGCCTTTATCTCCGAAGTTTCACGAGGCTCCCTGAAAATCCCCCACCAAACCACTTTTGACCTTGTGCGATGTGGACTTGCCTTTATCACCAAAGCCAGACACAGGGCCTGCTGCTGCAGGAGACTCATGATGATTCTGCAAGTGATGGAGGACTACAATAACCTGAACACTAGTGACAAGCTCAGACGACACGTGGCAAATGTACTTTTGAAAGGTCTGCATAACTTGGAAAAGGATCAGCAAAAGAACGCCGTCCTCCTCCAGACATCAATCAAGAAAGCGCGCTTGTCCGATTAAGTTTATTAGCAATTGAAAAGTTTTTTTTATTTCTTATAACTGTAATTTTTATGTGTGAAAGTTTTCATGTCATATTAAATATTTATGTCTATTTAGCGCTGTATATGGCAGGTTTCAGGTATTTCACTCAAGGGTAGTTCTGTGGGCATGGTATCACATATTTGGGTATTTATCCCTCAATATGCGTTTAAACGTTTTAATGCTTTTGTCTGAAGCAATTACGGACCAATCATTAATTGATTTCAGTAATACATTAGCACTTATACAGTAAAGATGATCGCCTTCGCTAGCAAAGTCTGGACATAGACAATGCATGTCCTTGATTTAGAAGTTCTTGATTTGATAATATAGAGTCAATATAGTTGATAATATTCCAATAAATTCTTTGAGGTATTTTAAAAAATTATGATATTCTTACAGTATTTGTTTTTGAAAATGCAATAGTTGTAAGACTTTAATTAACAAAAAAAAACTTATAGTAAAAATTATATCTCAAAATTGTTTACAGTATTTGCCAATAAAAATAAAGTTTGTGGCATAACTATTTTTGGTCGGTACACGATTCAAATTGATCGACACAAGATTCAAATTGATTGGTATATGACTAAAATTGGTCGACACAGAACTAAATTTGATCGGCAGTGACTAAAATTGATCGACACATGATTAAAATTGATCGGTAGAGGACTAAAGTAGATCGAAAAACACTGTAATTACAAGACAACCATGCCATTACGCTTAGTTTGTTATCGTAAACGTCTTTTCATTCCCGCTATTTTGCTAGTACATTTAATAGTCGTTTTCGTTCAAGTAAAAGATAAAACATTTTGCTGCAAGTAATCAAAATGTAATTAAAAGAATAATTCAAAGAAAGAAGTCATAAAAGTAAAAGAATTAAAATATGTTTCTTTGCACTCAGAAAAAACTATTTGACAAGATGTAAATTGAGAAAACGACTTTACATCATAAATAGAAGAATGGAACGCTTTTGTTTTAATCCAGGCTTGAATTGAAAAAAATGCTGATACTAAAGTACAATATTTTGCGAGACCTTTTGCCGAGAAACTGGACTGATAGTCAGTAATCTTCACTTTTGTAAATTATTTCAAAAATATTATAAATCAGTAAACTTTTAGTTCTGGATTTTTTGTACATGTTTTCATTCTGATTATGTGTTTGGTAAATGCTATCTGGTTTTGATTATGATTTCTTTTAAATGTACTTTACTTTACTTTTTTTTGCTTTGATTGTATTTTTAAGTAAATGCATTGACTTTTTTTTAAATTAGCAGCTCAAATATAGTACTTATAAGAACTGATACCAACAAATATATACTTCAGCTGAAAACACGTCGACACTTATTATAACGGCCACATAAGTAAAGTTTATTGCAAATAAACCGATTATAACCCCAAAATATAGAGCTTTTATATTTAATGAAAAAAGAACTGATTATAAAGTAAAAGTAAAAGCACGTAGCATACAGGGCTTCCACGAAGGGCTTTATAAAAACCCAGATTGCATAAGAAAAAAAACCAAATGCTATATTTTTCCACAAAAACAAATTAAATTTGAAACAAGTTTGTTTATCATTTCAACTTGCATAATTTTAGAAAAATATTATATAAAATATTTGTGGAAAAGTCGAGAAAAATTGGGAACACGTTATAAACAACTCACTTCAATTCATGTGTTCATTTGCGTTCCCAGTTTTTCGTCCCATTTTCCCATTCGTCGGCAGCGTGGTTGAGTGGTTAAAGCACCGGGCTGATGATCAACATGGTCTCGGTTCAAAACCCACTTGCGCCATTCTGTTGTGTTCTTGGGAAAGACACTTTACGGCACTTTCCCCTGCTTGGTGATTTTGGCAAACAGTTCTAAATTACAGTCATATTTCTATTAAATTACAAGCAAACAACAATATCTTGGCATTTCCGGAAGCAGGTCGAGGTAATTGCTTAGCCTATGTATAGCGCCTCCATCGCTTTCCTGCGAATCAGGAGGATAAATATAGAGATAAAAGTAAATAAAAAAAATAAATAAAAATTTTGTCCAACATATAAAGGATACTTTTTTGCTAACAAAACTTTTACTTGAAAACTGTTAAATGTTTATTTACGTTAGATTTGTAAATTAAAAAAAATATTGATAATACGCAAAATGGGACCTTTTTTGTATGCGCAGAGAGGAAGGAGTTAATATTTATTTATTTATTTTCTTCAAAAAACCCAAATTTGAAGGAATTTTCAAAAATAAAACCTAAAAACCCAGACGGGACAATAAAAACTCAGGACTGGAAGTCCTGATAGCATATACAATAATCAACTAATTTGAAACTGAGCAATTCTCAATAAAACTAAGTAAATTTGTATAGGTGATCAATCGAAAGTTGTTGAAGCATGGTAGGTTTATTAGCGTGTAGCTGTAGGGCAGCTTTGTTTTCATCAAGATTTGTTCGATATCGGAAGCAACGCTGGGATTACGATGGCGACGTGTCTAGTGACATCAACTGATTGTTAGATATTTAATTAGTTTTTATACTTAGTTAAGTATATTTTTTGCCTTCGATGTGGCTGAGTGGTTAAAAGCACCGTATTGATGGCAAAGGTGTGCGTCACAGTTACGGTTGAAAACTCACCCGCGGCATTCTGTCGTTTCCTTGAAAAAGACACTTTGAGGCACTTTCCTTTGCTTGGCGCGGTAATAACTAGCAGCTCTAAATTTTATTCATATCTCTAAAAAAAAGCTAAAAAACATAATAAAAAACTTTCCAGACAGTTATATCTTGGTATTTCCGAAAGCAGCTATATGGGGTAATTGATATACGGTTGCCCTTAATATAACACTTTTACTACGTTTTTCTCCAATAAGGAGGTTAAATAGATAAAATAGACTTAACACTGAGCTTATTCATAGAAAAAAACTCCCAGACAATTTTCCAACTCCAACTCCAGTAAGGCTTCTAAAACGTGAATTTTTTTATTGTTTTTGAAACATTACAAATAAATCAAAGTTTTCGCAATTGAAAGGTATCTGGCATCAGAAATAGCGCTGATTTTCTATGCTTTAAAAGGGGACTCAATTCTTAGTCAACAGTGTTTAATACATCTGGTGGTGCTCTGTTTCATTATATTTTTTAAATGTTTCAAATTTAAATTTCAAGAAAAATGAAAAGACATATGCTTTAAAAGTTAATAGCATTTGAATAAAAAATACTGTCAATACTCCAAAAATTGCCTTAACAAATAATTAAGGAAACCGATTTTTTTTAATATAATGGGAATTTGAAAAGTGCAAAATCAATTTTGAATGTAGTAATACAAAGGTAAATAACATACAAATCGAACATTATCCCATTTATTTGATGTAACCACCCTTGTTACGAACTACAGCCTTAAGTCTACCCACAAATGCATCACAGGCGGCACGGATCTGCTCTTGAGGGATTGCGTCCCATTCCTTCTTCAGTTTTGCCTTCAGAGCATCAAGAGAAGAGTGAGGACACCTTCAGAGCATCAAGAGAAGAGTGAGGACAAGCTGAAACCTTTGCCTCCAAAATGGACCAAATAGAGAAGTCCAAAGGATTAAGGTCCGGGCTCCTAGCAGGCCACAATTCTTTGCTAATGAAGGATGGAATTTTCCTTTGAATCCATGTCTGTGTCATTTTGGAGCCATGTGATGGTGCTGAATCTTGTTGGAGACTCCATGGCAAACCTTGGAAGTGTTTATCAGCCCAGGGTAGCAAGTGGGATTCCAAAATGTCGGAAACGTATCGTTCCGAGTTCAATTTCACCCCCGAAGGGACAAAAACCAGCGGAGATCTTCCAGACGGAGTTACCGCTGCTCAAATCATTACCGATTGCGGATTCTGACGTCTTGTTACGATCCTACCTTCAACTGAAGTAGAAGAACCCCAAACCCGGTCGTTCTGCTGGTTAACAACCTGCTGTATGTCAAATTTTTTCTCATCCGTGAACACCAAGTTGGGGAGCGTGCCTTGATCGATCTCATCCAGAATTTGACGACTTCTTTCCATTCTCATCCTCTTATGGTGTTCTGTAAGTTCATGACGATGAAGCATTTTGTAGGGTTTCTTACCAAGATCATCTTTCATCACTCGATACATCGTCGAATTGCTCACATTTGCTTCAGCAGCCAGTTTTCGATGAGATCGATGCGGATTACGACGTAGTTTCTCTCGCGTGTTTTTAACCAGTTTCGGGGTACGAACAGTTCGTTTACGACCACGTCCTGGTTTATCCAATGTTGTCCCAGTCTCATTAAATTTTTTAACGATTTTCCAAACAGTTGTTCGGTTCATTTTTAACCTTTTTGCGATCGATGAATTACTTTCGCCTTGCTTGTGGAACTTGATAACAATGTTTCTATCTACTGTCATTATCTAAATTCTAATGTTTAGCTTTTAAGACCTGAATTGCAAAGACAAGGTTATAAGCTTCAAAATTATATCAAATTTGATGGCTATACATGTTTTTACAGGGTTTTAAATAATGGTCAAAATACCGTTGCCTTAATTATGAAACACCCTGTAGATCACTAAAAAAGTCTCTTAGAAAGAAATCGAATTAGCAGTATTGAAAAGAACCGGTGTCGAATTCGGTACTAGAACAATTATATTTGTTACATATTACAAATATAATAAACATGACTTTTTTCACTACTACTACATAACTTTTGACGTTGAGCAGCAAAAAAACTCCCCTAAAGTGAACCTCTTCTCTGCTGTGTCTCAGCGCAAAGTCTATGTTTCCTTTTTCTTTATGTTGCCACAATGAGTTCTTCTAAAACAAGAGCACTTGTACAATGAGCACTAGTAAAACATGAAACAAAACTTAAAGGCATGTACAACACATTTGTCTAAGCTAGAGTTTTTTTACTGCTATTCGTTTTTGACATATCACGTGATGATTTTGGCGCATTTTTTTTTTAAACACCCTGTACAATATAAAATATATTATCTAAAAGAATATAAAATATCAAAAGACAAGTTTTAAGCAGAACTTTAAACTGCATAGCAACTGATAAAGCAGGATGATATTAAAGCTTATAGAGCTCGTTCTTTGATCTGGTTTGATTTTGCCGTAACCTCTTCAAAAGTTATGTCCATGTATAATCTTTTTTTTTATTCAAATTTTTAAAAAGTTTCCCGCAATAAATCAACCTTTTCCACATACCATAACTTTTCACATACTTTTTTTTTGTTTCTGAATTTGAAGCTGAGTCTCTGTCATAATTCATTCATAATTTTAATCTTAACCTTATAACTCTGTAGCAAATTAAGAAAGAATGAAAAACAAATTGGTAGTCGAATTGATATCCAAAAACAAATAGCCAATAGAAGCGATAACTAGATTCGTATCATGATTTGGTAAAGCAAAAGTACAAACATGCATCAAGAAATCAGCCGCTAAATTGAGAGGAATGGTGCCTGATTATCCTTCAACTATTTAAAGACAGTGATCGGGAAAAGTCAAGCAGGGAGAGACAAGAATTCAGTGAAGTAACTCTTTCAGAAATTCGGAATTCTAATCTAGAAACAACAATTTCATACTTAAATAACAGCATTGAACATCGAAAAAGAACCAATCAAAAAAGAGTTGAAAAAATTATAATTTGGATTTTGTCGAACCAAATAGAATGAATTACATCGAAAAGAACCAATCACAGAACAACCGATAGAAATGAATAATGGACCAAGCAAGATAAATGTAAAAATTGAAAAAACTAAAGCCTGGAAAATAAGCATTTTGCTTATTAATATAAAACTAAAAAAAATAGTTGGACTCCTCTGGTTTAAATTTTGTTCTAATAATAAAAGTTTTAAAAAAATAGCTGAAAAAGTATTTACAGTTTAGTAAAATCCCCTTAAATGCTACATTTTTATTAAAACAAGTTAAAAACGTAAACTTAGCCATCGTGGGCACATTCTAGTGTTTCCTGATGCCGGTCCCAAGCACGACTAAATGGGGAGGGTTGCAGCAGGAAGGACATCCGGCGTAAAACTTTTTTGCCAAAACATACAAAAGCGTTATGATGATGCATCCATACCGATTGGTCGAGGCCCGGGTTACCAACGACCGCCTCAGGCGTCCCACGGCAGGGCACCTATGGAAACTATGTTACTGCTGGGATATGTAAAAAAAAAGAGGAGAAAGAGAGGAGGAAGGCACGTGAAGAGGCAGCGGGAACTGTGGAAGGGGAAACGCACGGTCATAAGAGTGGGTACCTTAAATATAGAAACAATGACTAGAAGGGGGAGAGAGCTGGCAGACATGATGGAGCGAAGGAATGTAGACATATTGTGCCTACAGGAAACAAAGTGGAAAGGGAGTAAAGCGAGGAACATTGGAGGTGGCTTCAAAATATTCTACAATGAAACTGATGGAAGAAGAAATGGGATAGGGATAGTGGTGAGGAAAGAGCTGGTTAAAAGTGTCTT
This sequence comes from Diplosoma virens, assembly GCA_963680785.1. Lineage (NCBI taxonomy): Eukaryota > Metazoa > Chordata > Ascidiacea > Aplousobranchia > Didemnidae > Diplosoma > Diplosoma virens. The sequence goes on from OY796890.1 coordinate 19,648,112, forward strand.
GGAGGTAAAGAGGGTGTCAGATAGACTAAAAATAAAGCTGGAGGTAAAAGGATTGATATTAAATATAGTAAGCGCGTATACTCCACAGGTTGGTAACAACATACAGAAGAAAAATGATTTTTGGCAAGACCTGGATGGGTTAATAGAAAGTGTATCAAAACAGGAGAGGATAGTTCTAGATTCGGACCTAAATGAACATGTGGGCAAAGGAAACATAGGAGAACAGAAAGTAATGGGGAGGTACGGCGCTGAAACGAGAAAAAAGGAAGTATCGATGGTTTTGAATTTTGTGAAAAAGATGGATTTGGCGATTGTCATCACTTATGTCACGCTCTTCCTACCTAGTACCTTTATTTTGCTAACCCGAATAACAATAAGATACTAGAGGAGAACCCTACGTGAATTTCGCAGAAAATCACTAGCCTGTTGAATGAAGCTTGTACGAGTATTGAACTGGCGGGCCCCAGCGAACTAGATAGACAGGCGGGTATTATATTATGAAATAATTATTTTAGAGAAACGAAGACGTAACGATTGAATGAAAATAAAAACATGCGCCAAAATTATATATACTCGTAAGATGCTACGATTTACAAATAGATTAAATACTTCACAAATTGCCTAACAGAATTTATAGAGCTGCAAGAGAATATTATGAATTTTATAAATTTTCCCGCCAAAGCTTAATGCCAACTTGCAGTCATGACAGATACAATTGATACACTAAATTATACACAAAATACGTTCGTCATAGCACTAATATCTAGAATCTAAATCTGCATCTGAATCTGAATGAATCTGAATCTCGCTGCTGCCCTATATATATAAATCGTTTTAGCAACCACGTGTGAAGGAACACTCTATACTCATTCTTTCTCAATAATGGGAACAGAGTTACTTCACGAGCGTTAATCTATAATCAAAACAGCCGACCAGGGCAACAGCGACAATGGAAGGACACTGGCAGTTAGTCACAGATACAAGTTACATAACCGCGTCAACGTTAATGTGATAAAACAACAACAATCGCTCGGTTCTCGACAACAGCGCTTTCTAAACCGGCTCCTGGCGATGCCCAATTAAGAAATTGGCGAATTTTCTATTTAAACCATTAATTTAGAAAGGTGCAATGATTCTATTTGATAACAGTAGCGTGACAACTTATTTCAAAAAGAAAGACGAACACAAGGTGACTTATAAAAGTGGCAGAAAAAGTACCCATGTAGATTATACAATGTGCAGAAAGAGGGATCTGAAGAAAACGTACAATTATAAGGTAATAATGAATGAGTGCGTCGCAAAGTAGCACCGTATGGTGGTATGAAAAATGGCTCGCATAATGAAAAAAAAGGCAGAGAGAGCAAAGCCAAAGATACGATGGTGGAAACTAAAGGAGACAAGCTGTCAAGAAGCGTTTAAACAGAAGATGATCAGGATTTTGGGAGGCGAGAATGGGTTACCTGATGAGTGGGACAAATCAGCGGAAATGCTAAGAAAAACAGCTGAGACTGCGGTGGGAATGACATTTGGGAAACGAAAAGGATACTGGAAGACATGGTGGTGGAATGAGGAAGTACACGAGAGCATAAAAGAAAAGAAAGAGCCGAAGAAAGCATGGGACAAAATATAAAAATAGTAAAGATCTACAAAGAAAAGAAGAGTAAGGCAAAGAAGGCAGTTGCAATGGCAAAGGGACATGCGTATGAAGATTTGTATGCTAGATTGGAAACAAAAGGAGTTGTACAGTTGGCCAGGCAGAGAGAGAGCAGAGAAAGATGTACAACACGTGAGAGTTTTGAGGAATGAATACGTTGATATGATAATAAATTTCGAAGTAGTGTTAAAAAGATGGAAGAAGCACTTTAAGAAACTGATAAACGAGGAAAATTACAGAGAGCCTAGGACACACGAAGCAAAAGTAGTTAACGAAGAGGACAATTGCGTCAGTAGACAATAAGTGAAGAATGCACTAAGAAGAATGAAAAAAGGTAAAGCGGTTGGGTCAGACGAGTTGCCAGAAGAAGTTTGGAAGTGCATGGGAGCGATGAGGATAAAGTTTTTGACCAGACTGTTTAACAGACTATTAATGGGTGAACGGATGGCAGAAGAATGGAGAAGGAATGTGCTTATCCGATCTATAAGAACAAAGGGGATTTACAGTGCTGTGGAAGCTACAGAGAAATAAAGCTGATGACCCACACAATGAAGATATGGGAAACAATAATTTAAGGCTAAGGGATAGAATAGAAATCAGTAAACAGCAATATGAATTTATGCCAAGAAAGGAAACTACTAACGTCATGCTTGCCTTAAGAATGTTGATGGAAAACTACAGGGAAGGTCAAAGAGAGCTACATTGTGTATTTGTGGACCTAGAGAAAGCTTACGACAGGGTTCCGAGAGAAGAGCTGTTTGAGAAAATTAGGAATGGCGGAAAAGTATGTGCAACCTTGTACAGGATATGTACGAGGGAAGTGAAACAGTGTTGAGGTGTGCAGTAGGAACTACAGAAAGTTTAAAGGTCAAGGTCGGACTACACCAGGAATCAGCGTTAAGTTTGTTGCGATTATGGATAGGCTAACTGATTAAGGAAAGAGCCAAAAAGGGCCTGATTAAGAGAAGGGCCAAAAAAAGAAGTTAAAAACGAGTAAAGAATTCTTCCACACAAATTTACAAATTTCTGAATAGCAATTTGTTACACGTTTTTAACTTGCTTTAACAAAAACGTAACATTTGAGGTACCCAAAAATTAATAAATTTGATCAAATCTTGGACATGTAAGTAAAGCTAGTATTGAAAATTGAATTTTTCGGACTATTTAAAAATTGCTTTAATTATTAAACTGGAAAATTTTTTCCTTTAAGGAAGTAAAGTTAATTATTTTTTCAACATTTTGACACCAAAATCAAATGCACAATTTTTAAAGATGTAGGATCATATGCAGACCAAAGTTTTATTTCATCAGTTGGAAATCTTGCATTTAAATGATCACACACTGATCTGATAAACCGTTTAATTTGTCTCCTACCAATGTCTTTATTTTCACTCTAAATTTATTTAGCTTTATCATTCCAGAAAGTATTGTTACCAAGGTGCTCTGCTTCTAATTTGAGAATTTTAGAAACGCAAAGCTGGTGAGCTTCGATTGGCGATAAAGTACTTCTTTGTAGCAATTGTGATAAATTTGCTAACTCGTGTAAAATATCGTTCACTGTATACAAAACGAGTGAATATTGTAGATCTCATATCAATCGCAAAACATACGAACAGATAAGATCATGGTACTCATTTATTTGTTATTCACAAAACAAAAACCAATGCATCTAGATTTGACAGCAAAATGACGTGGATAACCAACGAACTTCTTGAATGGGTTGAAAAGAAAGTGCCTCTCCATCGTTTACACTGGCCAATTCAGCAAGCGCAGCTGTTTTAACCGAAGATTTGCTAAATAAAGTATAAACAGTACGCAAAAGAACTTCAATGTTTTTGAACAAATTATCTTCCATGAATCAATAAGTGCTATGGTCTTCTCTGTGTGCGACGCAGTGTTGTTCAGAAAGATGAGAAACCGTACGTTTTACTAAAACGGCTAATCCATTCCACTGGCCCAGCATAACTGATGCGTCATCGGATGTTGATATGACTAGATGATTAATGTCGATGCGATAATAACTGTTTTATTCTTTTATAGCTTTTTCGAGAGCGGAGCATTGCATGCTATAAGTTGGATGATTCCGCCAAACACTGTTTTATAAAGCAACGAATTGGGAGAACGATATTTGAAGTACAGTACCAGCATACTAGCCAGCCGCGCGACCCGCAGCTTAGAGGAAACACTGTCCAGGTGTATAATTTGAGCCATGTGCGCTCACACAAAAAATACCATACATTAACAATAGTGAGTGTCTCTTATCAGTAATAATCAAGCAATAGAGCGGTCGGTTTATGATACAGTACTGGTACTTTTTAACACACTGCATAACTCTCACCCCAACTCTAAGCAGCTAAGCCAGTGTTTTACAAGCACTGACCAAACCTATCGATAGCACCAACAATTAAATTACTGTCCCTGCAACTGCATCATAACAAGTCCCGAAGTTGAAGAATCAATGTGATTGAGTTGACACCATTTTCTTATGCCCCAGCCTAGGTCACTAAGACTGGTGATGCCCCTGGCTCAAACTAAGGTATTTAAACGGGTCAAATTACAAGCAACAATCTGTCTCACATGACACACCACTGTAAGTGAGGTGAAGCAACCTTGCTTCTTGTAATACAACGTCTATAAAATAATTCATTGCTATCTTAGCAAGCTACGAGTACAACGTACATTCGTTTTGTTGCTTCTTCCTTTTTCTAATCCGCAGTCTTACGTTTATTATTAAATTATAGTTGCATTTTTATTATGTGGCGGAGCAGAAATAAAAGAAAACTGAACTGAACTGAATTGAACTGAAGTGAGCACGAAAATGTTTCTAAAATTGACTTGCCACATCTTTTAACATAATCCTTTCAAAAATTTATCACTATAAACTAAGCTATTCCTCAACCAATTCTTGGCTTCTTTGTTCCATCTTATAGCTTTCCATAGCTGGTTATACATGCCTCCAAAATTTTAACAAACTAGCCGAAAAAGTAAATCCTGCCACCCTAAAAGCCCTTTTCCCAAAATCTTAGCCAAAAATCGTAGGCTACTTGACTCTTTGATCTAATCATTTTTAAAACTATTGTTCATTCAAACAAAAACAACATTTTTTAAAGACTGCGTCGTGGCTCCGGGCCAGCTGCGTGGCCGCGCAACCGCGCAGCTTAGAGGGAACGCTGCTTCATAAGGTATTTCAACATTGAACTTGCTCACGACAAATTAAGAACGTTTATATTTTCTCTATATCAACATTAGTTTATAGCATAATCAAAATATTCTCTTAAAAATAAGTCACAAAAAATAAACTTTTGTTTATGATCACTAGAGCAATATAAGAGTTGCAAAAGCTGCAAAAAATTTTAAAAAGTTGCAAAATGTTGCCCCAATGATGCGGTGACCTTGCACAATTTTTTTGTGCATTTTATAACGTACATCGTTTAGTTGCCGTCTCTCTATTTGCAACCTTTGCTCAATTTTGTCTTTAATTATTATCAATTGTTCTTTTGGATGCAAATAAAAACAAACTACTACTACTACTACTACTACTACTACTACTATTACTACTAATGATCACATCGAATGAAAACTTCCAGCAAACCAAACACACATCTTATAAAGGTAAGAGGGCAGAAAGCCCAAGCGAAACTAATTAATTTCGGGAAAAATGCTTTAAAAGATTGCAAGAGCAACTCATAAAAGCAATGAAAAGTAACAAGTACCGTAGGCCTAACTGTTTTCTAATTTTTTTTTACATTTCTTTATGTTTATGCTAATCACTGTATTCTTTCAAAAAACTTTCACAGCTACTATAAGGTGAAGCAGTGCAGGTCCGAACTACCACTCATCTATGGTTTTGAATTAGATTTATTATTGTCTTCGAGATATAATCATTAGTAATTTTTTAGTAAACAAATTTATTAAAGCTCTACAGCTATATTGGGTTAAAAGTAAATTAATATTTTGCTTAATACTTAAAAAGGTTATAGCAATACATAAGCTGAAATACATAAGCTTGGCGCGTGAAAGTATTACCAAAATTTACTAATTCTGCACATGACAATGAACTTTGATCAACTTTTTTAAGTCGCAAGAATACATTCGACAAATTCAATCCTTCGCACACAAAACAAATAAGATTTTTAAAAACAGACATAAACTGTAAAAGGCATTTTTAGTTTTTGCTGTGTTGTCACAATAATTACTAATACACGTATAAAAACTAATTGAATTAAACTTCAATAAAAACTTCGACTGAAACTTTCCAAGATTGTCATATTAAATCGAATTGTTACTAAAAACAATGAGAGCTTTGTAAAGTTTCGCATTAAAAGAAGTTGCGAATGCCTGTATAAAAATTCCCGTATCGTGTTGTAACAAATTTGTAAAATTGAAGGTGATATTAATTTATGTGTAGTCATACAAAAAATATCCTGTATAGGAGATTGAATCACAACTTGATTATTAGAAAAAATGTCATTAAAAATTATTCTTAACTTTACAAATAGTTAGCAATTTAAGTCTGAACCATTGAACGATTATATCAATTTTTGAAATAACTTATTTTCCCCTGTCCTTTGAAGAAATTATTATAAAAGCCGGAAAATAATTTTTCCTCAGTCCCAAATGAAAAAAAATTGAAAATTATGACAATAAATGTGTAAATTGAATACCTCAAATTGGTTATAATATAACTGTAGAAGAACATAGACATGAAGAGAAGGAAGAAAGTACAGTAAAATTAATTATCTTTATTAACATTTTTTTCTTCATCAACTGGCTGCAAGGCTTCTGTATATTCTTGATTGTGGTCTTGTAAAGGGGGTAAACGTAAATAAACTTTGCTTCTTAAAGTGGAAATGAAATAAGGAATTTGCACTTTAATTTCTTCTTTTTTCTTCCATGAAAACTCTGCTACTTTTTCAGAAACAGTTGTCATGAGAGACACAAAATCATTGTCGGTTCTTATTGTTTTATCTAAAAAAATAAAGTAAGATTTAGAAAAAAAATTGTAAATAAATGGGCGACAGCTGAAACTTTTGAAGAAGTAAGGGTTTTGCTGAAGAGCTGCACACCGTAATCTTAAATACTCGTAGATGAATACATAACATACTATTTTCTATATGCTGAAAAACAATTTGTTTAAAAAATTTTTTGCTGGTTCAAAACTTCAAAATAGCTATTAAAACCAAGGGCTTCATGAAGTGACAAACGCACAACTTTGTTGCTTTCATATTAACTTATATTTAAGCTTAAATCTACTTAATAAATCGACATATCTAAAAAATAGAAAACACACACAAGTTAGTTAACGATCCAGTCGCTGCACTACAATACGAATTAAGCAGGGTTTTAGAAAAGAATAGTAGAAGTAGGTTTTACTGAGAAGTACAGTGAGTTATGCGATTGGGAAGGTAATCAACGCAAATTACAGTATATCACTTCATTTGGAACTCTTGTTTAAATAACTAAGTCTGTTTCATCCTTAGAATCGTCAGGTGGTTACTAAAAAATTAAAAATATAGTTATTAGTGGTAAAAAAATGTGTATGGAATAAATAATATGTATTTAAATTAAGCAAACAATAGTATTAAATTAAATTAAGTTAAATTAGTATTAAAATTAAATTAAGCAAAAAGCAATACAATTGTTTGCTTAATTTAACTACATATCAATCAATCAATATGATATGTAGTTAAATTAAGCAAACAATACGAATCCTATGACGTCATACAAGAAAAAAATAACTCAAAATATAGTAAATGCAAGTATAGAAGTTTGCATTCATTTGAAGGTGAGGGAAGGCGAGTTGGGTGTGTGGTGAAAGATATAAAAGGAAAGAAAATAATCTACAAAGCAATAAAAAAGTACGAAAAAATTCGCATAAGATGAAAAAGTAAAGTGCGTAAAAAATGGTGTGAACGATAGTGAAAAATATAAGCGGATTTAATGACGGACAAGAAAGCACGCGTGCACAAAAATAATGGCAATTCAAGCACATAAAATCAAGTGGGTAATTTATTTAGTTTAAATTTGTTTTTGTGACGACATTTTCCTGTAAGTTCCGATCGTTTGTTGAGAATTGTTGGTTGATTTGCATGCAGTATCTCCAACTTTTCGGTTAAGCACAGGTTGCAGCATTTTTGTCCTGGTTTGTAGGGGATAACTTGATTGATTATTTTCCAGTTAATTGTGGGATTAAGACCTGATTCTTTGGCATTCCAAAATGTTTTGAAAAGTTCTGTGGCGTTTCTTTTCTTTATATTTTTAAATGATTGTATATGATTATAATATCGTGATTTGAATTCTGTTTCGCTGCAACCTATGTAGCTTTCTGTTACATTTCCACGAGATATGTCTGCTTGATAAATGACAGATTTCTGTCGGCAAGATCCTTTCAGTGGGCAGATATCTTTATTTTTACAGTTGCATGGTTTTGATTGTTGAGAGCTTTCCTTTTCCAATAGTTTCTTGTTGTGACCGGTTATAATTGCTTTCATGTTAGGCATGCAGCTATAGCTAATTTTTATGCTATTTCTATTTAGGATCTTATGAAGCTTGTGCTGTGGTGGAAAGTGTTTGTTTATTATTTTAAAAACTCTTTTCCGATATTGTTGGCAACATAGTTGTTAAAAGGCGGGTTGAACCATATGATTTTACGTTTTCTTGCTTTCTTTTTCGGTTGAGTTTTACTAAATATTAAATTGTCTTTGTAGCCACTTTGTTTAATTGCGTTTTTGTTGTTGGAAATCATGCTTGGTTGTGCTTTTTTTATGGATGGTGGGTGGTTTGAATTAATGTTTATATATAATTGTTGATCATTGGGTTTTCTGAATTGCCAGTGCTTTTCTGTTTTGAGGTTAAGTGTGACATCTAAAAAATCTGTCTATATAATGTTTGTTTCAATTGTGATTTTTAAATTGTGTTTTTGGAAAAGCTTTATAATTCTTTTTTTGATTCGGTCAGTATTGGCCCCATTAGAATTTCGGAGAATCGCTAAGCCGTTGTTTCTGTACAGACCAGCAAGTTCTTAGGGATAATTGTACAAAGTTCGTGCAAAAGAAACAGTCCCACCAGTTCACATATTTCTGCTCCGTTGTAAGAGTCCATTGTTACGTTGAATTCTCTATTGTTCTTTTGATCCACGTACTATCATCACTAAATAGTAGAGATTTACGGCAATGTAAAATTACGTTAATTTCATAATCGTCTGTATTAATGAATCTTTTTGCAAAATTAATTGAGCTACGGAATAGTTTTTCTGTTATAGAAGGGTAGAACTGAATGATGTCAAATTTTAAAAATTTGCAGGTTTTTTGTTTGTTATGTTTTTGAACCCGAAAAGTACTGATGACGTGGTGTTACGCCATTGTTGTAGACCGGTGCTAGACCGTATTCTTGTGTTGATTTTGTCTGAAATATTTTTGCTTATGATTCCAATTTCCGATTTTGTGGGGTTAATTAGTCTGCACTGAGGGTTGTTGTAAAAGTTGTCTTTGTGGTCTTTTAAAGTTATGAAAGAATTCTTTTCGATTAAGCATTCTATCCTGTTATCAAGTTTTAATTTTTCGGCAATGTGCTTAGCTTCTTGATTGATTTTTTTGGTTAGGCTTTTATCTGCTTTTTTATAAGTTTAAGTGATATTGTCTCGTAATAGTTTTCTGTAATTATCAACATCCCTTTTGTAAATATTTTTTGTTTTGTCGGCTGCCACAAACATTTTATTCGATGATTTGATAGATTGGATATCTTTTTGTAAGTTTTTTTTTTTTTTTTGTAAGTTTTTTCAATATATTCAATTATATATTTTTAATACATATTCAGTTATATATATAACTATATACAGTTACAATGAACACATTATACATGTCACAATGAAGACGTTATACATTTAAAATATTCAGTTACAATGAAGATATGGGAAACAATAATTTAAGGCTAAGGGATAGAATAGAAATCAGTAAACAGCAATATGAATTTATGCCAAGAAAGGAAACTACTAACGTCATGTTTGCCTTAAGAATGTTGATGGAAAACTACAGGGAAGGTCAAAGAGAGCTACATTGTGTATTTGTGGACCTAGAGAAAGCTTACGACAGGGTTCCCAGAGAAGAGCTATTGTGCTGTTTGAGAAAATCAGGAATGACGGAAAAGTATGTGCAACCTTGTACAACGAGGGAAATGAAACAATGGTGAGATGTGCAGTACGAACTACAGAAAGTTTAAAGGTCAAGGTCGGACTACACCAGGAATCAGGGTTAAGTTTGCTGTGATTATAAATAGGCTAATGGACAAAGTAAGGAGAGAACAACCGTGGACGATGTTGTTTCCTGATGATATTGTAATTTGCGAAGAGACCAGGAAAGAAGTGGAACGGAGACTAGAATGCTGGAGGTATGCGTTGGAAAGAAGAGGAAAGAAAGTAAGTAGGTCAAATACCATATATCAGTGCGTAAATGGAGAAAATGACAAAGAAACAGTGAAAATGGAAAACAAAAAGTGCCAAGAGTAATGGAATTTAAGTATTTGGGATCAACGGTGGAAGAAAGTTGTAGTTGTGAGATAGAGGTAAAGAGGAGACTGCAGGCAGGATGGAACGGATGGAGAAAAGTATCGGGAGTAATCTTACCAGCTAGAGTAATAGGAAAAGTGTACAGTTCAGTGGTGAGACCAACAATGGTGTATGGACTTGAAACGGTGGCGGTCATAAAAAGACAAGTAGAAGAGATGGAAGTTGCAGAGATGAAAATGTTGAGGTTGTTATGGGAGTGACAAAAAAAGATAGATTAAAAATAAGTATCAGGGGTACCGTTAAGGTAGAACGGTTAGGAATGAAGATAAGGAAAGACAAGCTGAGGTGGTATGGACTTGTCATAAGGAGAGACCAGGAATATGTAGGAAGAAGGATGATCGAAATGGAGTTACCGGGAAAGAGGAAAAGAGGGAGGTGAAAGAGAAGATTTGTGGATGTATTGAAGGAGGATATCGGGGAAACTTGGTGCGAGGGAGAAGAACATTAAAAACAGGAAGCTTTGGAGAAACATCATACGTTGTGGCAAGCGCTGATTAAAGGGAAAGGCCGAAAGAAGAAAAAAATGTAGTATTCAGTTCTTCAGTTTGAGTTTTCAAAACAACCTTTTTTAAGCCTACTTATTCAAACAAAAGAGCTTTAAATGAAGCACAAAGTCGGCAGCGTGGTCGAGTGGTTAGAGCACCGGACTGATGATCAGCATGGTCTGGGTTCAAAACCCACTTCCGTCATTCTGTTGTGTCCTTGGGAAAGACACTTTACGGCACTTTCCCCTGCTTTGGTGGTCTTGACAAGCAGTTCTAAATTGCTGTCATATCTCTACTAAATTACTAGCGGAGAGCAATATCTTGGCATCTCCGGAAGCAGGTCGGGGTAATTGCTTACCCTATGTATAGCGCCTCCGTCGCTTTCCTGCGAGTCAGGAGGATAAATATAGAGATAAAAAAAAAAAAAAAAAAAAAAAAAAAACTTGCTTTTAATAGCTATTTTGAAAAAATTTGTTAGAAAACATTCAAGTAGACCAAGATTAGTTCTCATTATGTTTCCCGGAATGCTAAAACAAAAAACAAAATAGCTTAATATACGTATGCAGATTAAGCTCTTAAATTTTTTTTTGTCTTCCTGAGAAAGTTTGGTGCCGCTATTTGATCATGTAAAAACTAATTGAATCGTTCGATGCATTTAACTTCACTTATTGCTCTTGCATTTATTAATATTTGGAGTCGCAAATTATTACGAAAATTATAATTTTTTCAAAATAAACAATAAAATGCAGTTTGTTCCTATTTTAAAAGTATCATGAGTTGTTTTCTCGTAAACAAATCATAACAATCAATTAGCGCATGACCTACTTGAAGAATCCGGTTGAATCAGTCACATTTTAGCAGCGATTTTTAACCGGCCGATAAAATTGCTGAGAGAGTAAACTTGCCGCATTGTGCGTGTGGGTCATAAGTACAAAGGAAACCTCTTCGGCAGAATCGCTTTTTTAACGAATTTATATCAGTGTAAGTCTAAGCAACCTCAAAGCAATGCAGTTTTCTTCACAAAAAGCACTTCTATTGAGTGTGTTACCTTGTTGGTAACAAATCTCTAGGTTGTTCCAGTTATATTCGAAAGTCGAGACAATTAGGCTATAGGCTACCATGATATCATAATTTTTTTTTTGTGGTACGTTTTGCAAACAGTTCAGCTTAAACTATAAAGAAAATTCTCGCCACTCCTTTTTTTTATAATTGCAGAGTGATTTTTTTGGAAAATTTTTTCAGCAAAAGTCATGCAGTTGCTGAATTCCCAGCTAGCGAAAACAAAGTGTAGCTTCTAGTTTTCGAGCATGGTGCTCTGAAAAACAGGCCATGACAACGGCAAGCGCTTCTCTCTAGCTCAGTGGTTTTTAACCTGGGGATCGTTTGGATATTTTCTAAGGGTGGCGGAAGCGTTTGATAAAGAGAATTTGAGATTTGAGAAAGACTGTCTTTTGGAGATCACTAATTCGAGAAATCGGAGGCAGATTCCAAGTAAAGACTTTTTTTAGAGGTTACCAAATTTTTGCGACGAAAATTAAATTTTGTTCAACAAAGTAGGTCGTTCGGTTGAAAATGGGGGCGCTGAATGAAAAAGGTTGAAAACCACTACTTTAGATGAAGGCTGATCAAAGGTCACTTGCGATAGCAAAAAACGTCACATTTCTACAGTATACCAAACTTAAGTCACTTTCTCTGTTTAGTTTAATTTGCAATTGAGAAAATTTAGCATAGTCAAAATGAATGATTAAAAATATTATCACATTACAGAGATATGCATTAAATACAGGATTGGTTACAAAATTTGTAAATTACTTGTTTTATCTTGAAAAAAAACTTTTTCAAAAAAAGGTTTGGTTTAAAAAATCCAAATGTAAAACTTTTGTAGATAGCTTTCTAAAAAATTCTGTAGGGAACTGTGGCCATCTGTTAGTTAAACCCTCGCTTAGTTAGTAAACACATATTTTATTTTTAATTTTCACCCTACCTCCATAACTGCATATGGTCACATGGAGGTATGTTATGGAGGTAAAGTGAAAATTAAAAATAAAATTTGTGTATCCTGAATAAAAATTTTAAAAATTAACACTAATTTTATTGCTAAAAAAATCAATAATTCTTGATTTTGTCTTATTGTAAATGTCACTAAACTGACTATCATAACTTTACATGAGAATCCGAAAGGAAATAATGAACAAGGCAACCCAAATGCCTGCGATAAAGTAAAGCTGTGCTTATTTTTATTTATGCTGGCTCTAGAAATAGTTTGCCGTGAGATTGAAGTTCTTTAAACTTTATTTCTGGCTAGAATGGATTTGCTAGAAAACTCCTCTCAAGAAATAGAAAGAAACTACGGTTTCTGACTATCGGGACCCGACAGTTGATGGAACAACACTTGATCAAACCTTAATTGATCGAACAGCAGTTGATCAAAACGAAATTCGATCGAAATGACACTCGATCGGAACTGACAGTTGGTCGAAACGACAATTGATCGAATCATGACAAAAAATTTTAAATAAAACATTGCAAAGCCATTGTAATTTTTTTCACAAAAAAGTTTTGAAAAACTTTTTGACGATTTTTTTTGTTTCTCTTGTATCAAGTAATTTGACATATATGATAACAATTTCAATATTTTTTAACAATAATTTAATTAAAATATCAGGTGCCCAAAAAAGTCTTTGCCGATTTTTGTTGAATTATATTAGGCCCCCCTTTTTCATTACTAACAAGCATAATTATACAGGAACCAACTTGTATTGACAAGTAAATTGTTGAACGATTTGAGTTTTTATATTTTTTCGTGACTAATGTTATTTTATTTCTTATTTCAGAGCCTAAAAATGACTGATAGAAAATTGATAATTCGTGCTTGTCTATTGTACGAGTTTAAACTTGGCACAAGTGCTTCATCTGCTTCTCGTAAGCTATGTACAGCGTTTGGTGAAAGTGCGGTAAGTGAAAGAACTGCACGAAATTGGTTTCAAAAGTTTCAATCTGGCAATGAAACCCTCGAAGATGAACTTCGAGCTGAACGACCAATATCTCTTCACAATGGCAATTTAAAGGCAGCCATAGAGTCCGATTCATGCCTAACCTGTCACGAACTAGCTTCGAAGTTTAATGTAAGTGATGAAACCATAAGACTTCATTTGCACCAGCTGGGAAAGAGATAGAAGATAATTTAACTATGAGCCTTTAATTTCCTTCATAAAAATCGGCAAAGACTTTTTTGGGCACCTAATATCTTCAATTTGTTCAATTCCAATTTGGTGTTTGGCGACCAGGTTTCAAAACAATTTTCGCTATAATAACAAAACTTTTTGTTACAAGTAATTGTACCCCTATGGTTTTAATAATCATGTATACATTAAACTATCTTCATTTTGCAGTTCTTAAAACATAAAGATAAATCAGTTTATAACGAAATTCTCGATTGATTTAGTTGCGATTGAAAAATTTTAATATGTGTCTAACCAACAATAAGACTGATAGCGCAGATGGAAATTTACATCTTACGCAGGTAACAGGTTAACGCTATTAAGATTGGGGGAGAGAGAGCAATTAAAAATTGCTGCTAAAATTTGACTGATTTGGTCGTATTCTTCTAGTTCCGTGGTTCTTAAATTTTTGAGACGCGCCCCCGTTTGTCACCCAAACAAAACTCGTGCCCCATTCTTCACAAAAAAACTCCTCTTTTTCATGCAAGTAAAGTTACGCCCCCACTTTCTCATGCAAGCAGACCTCGCGCTCTCCCTGACCAAATATACCAAAAATAAAACCCAAACGATTTTATCAAATTCTCCAATTCGGGCCAAAATTCCAGGTAAAGACTAAGAAAAAACTCTTCCTTTTCCATCAGTGTTCAATCTGTCATTGATGGTGTTGACTAAAAATTTGTCAATGCAACTATCCATTCAGTTTCCACCCAGTTTCATTGCAAGCGTAGACTACTAAACTTTTCCATGAGGTATTTTGTATGCTCATCAATAATATTTAAAATTTTGTTTCCTTTTCCAGTGGAGACCACATAAACGTAACAATCTTAACTTGTTTTATTAAAGGAGTCCACAAGTTTCAACCAAATCACAAAAAGGGTCCATGACACTGAAAAAGTTGGGAATCACTGATATAGGCGAATCAGACCAAAATGTTTTGGGGGCAGCGAAACAATTTCTCCGAATTTTATGCGACGAATTCCCGAACCATAATTTTACATCATATCATGGAGAAGCCAAATATAGCTAAAATTCAATGTAAAGATTTTTTTGGTCCCCTCCTGACCCCCGCTTTGTTTGGCTATGCTGGTTAAAGTCCGTTGCATTTTAAATTTACAGTATTTAAAAACATTCATGCTGACAAATTCGTATAGCTTTTTTTGGGAGCTACTTTGTTTTACGTATATTTATGAAAAAAAGTAATCCCGCTAAATATTGTCAAGTTAGTTTATTTTGTTGAAACGTTGAAAGTGCCTGAAAAACCTAAAAAATTAGTGACATAGACCTACGTTGAAAGCATTTGTGGAAAAAACATTGAGTGGAAATTTTAATAAAAACAACCTAAAATAGCATACTATTCTAAAACTAGTTTATAAAACAATCTTTTTGGGTGCTTTTATTTCTATACGCTGAAGTATTGATTTAAGCTTACCAAAGGTAAGCCTACATAACAATATAGTAGCCAAAAGAAATTATTTCCAGCTTGACTGCAATAGAAAGTAGCCTTTGAATAACTATAGATTTATTGCTTAAATCCTTCTTCTTCTTCTTCTTCTTCTTTCGGTTTTTCCCAATCAGAGGTCACCACAGCAGATTTCCTTTTTCCACCTTGCCCTGTCACTTGCATTTTTTGCAGTCACGCCCGTTATTTTAATGTCCTCATTTAATTCATCCGCTTATCTTGATTTTTTTTTCCGATCAATTGACCAGAAAAAAAAGTTTAATGCCAGCAGCGTCTTAAAATAAACTCATGTTAGAACTTTAAATTATGCGTTTGAAGAATTTTAAACGAAAATAAATGTGTTACAAAAACAAGTCTTGTCTATAAATATGTTTCTCTTGGGTATGAGTGTAAACTGCATCCGGTTGTAAGCTTATCAACTGATAAGTCGGGATAAATGAGGATATCCAATTGCAACTTCCTTTAGGTCACCCTTGGGCAAGGTGTAGTACCTGAAAGCCTCCCTGTGCTGGGGTTACATGCCAGCAAATAACATTATAATAATAAACAATTTTTTTTTGTTTTTTTATGCATTTTTTTATGTTTTTTTTCTTGTTTTAGGCATTTTTTTATTTTTTATACTCGTATATATATTTTTCTCTAGGTAATGCAACCATGCAAACCGTTACCTTAGCTAGTGTAGTTTATTGAGTTTTTGCATGTTTCAACCTTGTTTCGTTTTGTTGCATGTCCCTTTTTCCGTAGTGTAATTAGGTTGATTTAAGTATTTTGTTCCACAAGTGGTGGAAATAATAAACGACTGAACTGAACTGAACTGAATCTTCGCTTAGGCCTGCTTTAGATCTTTTGCCATATGTATTAATTTTCTTGTACTTGCATATTAGTTATACTTTTTTTCTCTGTGCATTACCAATCTCTGTTCAACTTCCTTAGCTTATCACGTAATTCTCTCACATGCACTGTCCAACAAATCACCTCATTCTTGTTTTTGTCTTATCTTGTTACTCTCAAAAAAAATCTCAGCATCTTTATTTTAGCCCATTCCAGCTCTGCTTTCTCTTTTTTGGTAAATGCAACTATTTCCAATTCATACACTATTGGTTGGCCCAGATGGTAGGTGCTTTCTCGCAGCCTGGGCCGTGAGCAAGTCTGTTCATTGCTGTTTAAATGACAGACCAAAACCGAACCTACCAAAACGAAAGGATATCCACCCATTCCGATAGACGGGGCAATGTCAGGATAAAACTTCCCTTTTTAGGGCACATTGCCAACAAGTTCCGAAGACCCACTATTCTTCAGCTGAACATCGAAGGCCTCACTGCAAGCAAGATGAACGTTCTTCATCACCTCGCTATGCAGTCTGAGGCACTTGTCATCCTACTGCAGGAGACCCACTGCACTGATGCAGAGAAGTTGGTACTTCCGAACTACCAACTAGCTGGTCTTCTTTGAGCAGGAAGCATGGCCTTGCCACGTTTGTCCACGAGAGACTGAGATACACGCTTTTGGACCAATCTCCACCAACATCGGA
Source organism: Diplosoma virens (assembly GCA_963680785.1). Taxonomy (NCBI): domain Eukaryota; kingdom Metazoa; phylum Chordata; class Ascidiacea; order Aplousobranchia; family Didemnidae; genus Diplosoma; species Diplosoma virens. Next base: position 19,665,025 of record OY796890.1, read on the forward strand.
GATCGAGTGGTTGTGTATGTTGATGGTTATAAAATAGTCAAGGTCTACGAACCACCGCCAACGCGATTGCGAACTCTGGATCTCGCAGTGTTTCCTCACCCCTGTCTGTACGCTGGCGATTTTAACTGTCGTCATGCTGACTGGGTTTACGACGACAACAGTCCGGATGGTGAGTGCTTGGCTGGCTAGGCAAGTATTAATTGTCTTGCCCTCCTATATAATGCCAAGGACGCTGCCAGTTTTTATTCCGGCCGCTGAAACACTGGCATCAATCCAGATCTAGCTTTCGCCAGCGTAGGTCCAAACAGTCGCTTACCGGATAGACGTGTCCTTGACAAGTTCCCCAGGTCACAACATCGACCTTCGCTTATTACACCACCAAGGTTTGCTATGGCAATGCCAAGCATGCCTGTTAAGCGATAGAACTTCCGCAAGGCCAAATGGAGTCACTACATTGCTTTGACGAATAAATTCGCAAAGACTTTGTTGCCACCTGATTCACTTGATGTGGATGCGGCTTACCACAACTTCTGTAACACCATTAAGAAAGCAGCCAAAAAGACTATCCCACGCGGGTATCGAAATAACTATATTCCGTGTTGGGATGCAGAGTGTAAACTTTTTTGCAGTCTTTTCAGGGAGACGACTCGAGCTTGGCTGCTACAGCTCTGCTTGCCAAGCTTGACAGAAAGCGGAGGGATCGATGGTCCGAAGCAGTTCGGAGCATTGACTTCTCACACTCTAGTCGAAAAGCGTGGAGTACTTTGAACAACCTTACTGATAGGTCACGACACTCTCCTCGTCACTGTCCCGTTTCAGCCGATGCTATTGCATCTCAGCTGGTTAGAAATGGGAAATACGAGGCTGTTGATCGCAAGTCATCTCAACTTGTCTCTCAAGAAGTGTCTGACCTTTGGAGGGCCACAACACCAGACGCAGTAAATATCTCTGACAATTTTTCACAGAGAGAATTTACTGCTGCCCTCCAACATTTAAAATCAGGTAAAGCTCCGGGTCCTGATTCCATCTGCTCAGAGCTTATACTCCATGCCGGAGCTGTTTTGAAGTCCTGGTTACGTGATTTCATTTTTTCCTATTTGTGCCGACTAAAAATTCCCAAGATCTGGAGAAGAGCGTTTGTGGTCGCAATCCCCAAACCAGCAAAGCCCGTGGGGGACCCAAAGAGTTATGGACCGATATCTCTGCTCTGTGTCCCCTACATCGAGAGGCTTATCTACGCCCGTGTTGAACCATTAATCGATCCACTGCTCCCTAAAGAGCAGGCTAGGTTCCGACGCGGGAAGTCAACTGTAGATCAAGTTGTTCTGCTAACCCAGAACATCGAGGATTCTTTCGAGGCTATAAAGAAGGCCGGTGCCGTATTTATCGATCTGACAGCTGCTTATGACACTGTCTGGCACCGTGGCCTTACCTACAAGCTGCTGAGACTACCTCCGGATAAGCACATGGTCAAAATAATCATGGAGCTTGTCCGAAATCGAAGTTTCACCCTTACCACCGATGACAGCAAGCAAAGCAGGCTACACCGTCTTAAAAACGGCGTTCCTCAGCGATCGGTCTTGGGTCCTCTCCTATTTAACATCTATACGTACGATCTTCCTTCCATGAAATCCAGAAAGTTTGCTTATGCTGATGACTTAGCATTGTTGCATTCTTCTGGAAACTGGAAGGACTTAAAAGGGGACTTTAAGCTAAGACATGTCCACACTGTCAGCGTATCTCCAGACTTGGAGGTTGAAGATCAATCACACTAGGACGGTGACGGCAGCCTTTCACTTAAATAACTGAGAGGCCAAACGTGAGCTAAAGGTCTACAACAATGGTAGACTTTTACCGTTGTGTCCAACCCCTACTTATTTTGATGTAAAACTGGACAGATCGCTCACGTTTTGCACCATTTAGTGGCATTGCGCAAAAAACTATCCTCGCCCGTCACACTGTTGAGGCGACTCGTGGGCTCGGGATGTTGTGCTGGTGCTAAAACACTACGCATAGCCACCTTATCTCTAGTCTACTCAACAGCTGAGTACTGTGCGCCAGTATGGTGTCGCACTGCTCACACTCGCCTCATCGACAGTGTCTTGAATGACGCCTTGCGCATAGTTACTGGATGCCTGCGTCCCACTCCAACGGACCACCTACCTGTACTCTCAGGCATCCAGCCAGCTGAGCTTCGCCGAATGGGAGCGACACTCTCCTTGGCTTACCGTGGATCTCTAGACCCCGATCATATCTTGTATGGTCTATTAAGTGGGTCCTCAGATACTGGCCAAGTGAGACTAAGATCCAGACGCCCGTTTGTGCCAGTTGCGCGGAATCTTTTAGACAACCTTGCCAGACTTGGCATCCGCGCTTCTGAATGGACAAATCACAAATGGAACGCGGAGTACTGTGAAAATGCTTCCAGGATCCGTGCTTTTGTGCCCCGGACCGGTTCCAGGCCTGTTGGGATGGGCTTACCCCGAGCAGCTTGGGTTAAGCTCAACCGCCTGCGGACTGGTGTTGGGCGATTCCATTCGTCCATGCACAAATGGGGTCTCGCTTCTTTACCGAATTGCGAGTGTGTCGCCTCAGAGCAAACCGCAGACCATGTACTAACAATGTGCCCCATACGTCGGGCACCACATGGAGCACGAGGGTCTGACGGTTTTGGATGACGAAACTCGATGCTGGCTTAATAACACCACTGCCAGCATCTGATTCAGGCAGTGCAGCAGTCTGGGGTAGTAAAAGGATAAACCCTCGGCCCCAGTCCTGTTTGTGTCTGACCTGGAGTGGATACCCTTGAAACGATGACGACGACGACGACCATTGGTGGTCTCAACAATCACTTGTACAGTTTTTCTTTCATTCTAGCTGATATTTTTCTGTCGCAAATTACACCAGTTGGCCTCCTGCAGCCATGTTATCCCACTTGCACGCGTCTTTTAATTTCACAGTTACATACTCCATTGCACTGTACAGTTGATCCTAAATACTTTAAAGTTTCTACTTTTTCAATCCCTACTCCTGTAAATTTAATTGGTCATCAATCTTCTCAGCCAAATATTGGGTTGTGCCTACGAGTACTGAGTTTCATTTTTTGCTTAAATTTATTGCTTAAGCGATTTTTAAAAAATTACACTCTTCAAAAATTAGTAGTAGATTCAGGCTTTTTGCAAAAATAATGGCATTTAGCTAGTTTGCACCGGTATTCAGTGGTGAAATTTGTCCAATTCTTACCATTTTAAACAAATTAAAAAATGTTCTTTATACTGTATAATCATCATAACAAACGGGTGAACTTATTGATAACTTAAATTTTTCAATACAGGTATTTTTAAAAATCCCATGTCGAAAATTCTAAATTCAACTCTTGACAGAACTTGTTTTTCACATTTTTTAATATCACCACTACCTCTAACAATATGCTCTTAATTTACTCTTATAACAATTTTTCAACCAAAAGCAATATAATTTAACTTAGTCTTAAAAAAGCCAGCAAAATAAATTGCCCCATTTCTTTTTCCTGGGCGACGCTTATTTGGGCATGGGGTTAACAATCTTCTTGCCCATCTTCTTACCTTCGACCATCTCTTTTAGAGCTTGGACAATAGATTGTATGTACCAAGACCCTTGATTCTTGTTATAGTAAGCTCTTGTACCTGAAAAGCAATTTGAAAGATGTCAATTTAATTCTAGAAACGATTTTAGACAACAACTTTTTTAGCACACCCAATAATTTCTTACACCAGCGTAGGCAGCAGCAAATCGATTGGCAATTACTGATCTAAACAATTCTCCTCTCGAGCGATTTATTTGAGAAATTACAACACAGGTCAAATAATAACTAAGGCAATTTTTCGTTGGAATAAAGTACGAAAAATTTGCATATGCTTTTAACAGTAGTTGCATTAAAAAGTTGTATTTATGCTTAAGCTTTTTGAATGACAATGATTTACTCAAGCAATTCTTTTACATATAATACAAAATATTTCCAAAAATTAATTTGGAAAGAAATAGCAAACTTTTGCCAGCATAGCAGGCTAAAATTTTGCTCTACAGTGCATGAAGTTGCTTGGCAATTTAACAATTTGGCATAAAGTTCTGGACTGATGTTTGGCCTGGTTAATTCTACAATGATTAGTTTAGGCCATTATTCAGCTTAAATCAATGATGTAAATGCAATTTTATTCCAGCTGATTTGTTGCCAAAATCGAATTTTTAATAATTTCTTTCATAAGCTGGACCAACGGTATATTTTGGGCTCTAACGGCATTGAGACAGCTAATTCCTTAAGTGGCTTTTTAAGTTGTTATGCAAATGAAAGAGATCAAACTTTAAAGCAGAAATAGTTTTATAGCAGGTTTTTCATAAACAAAAAGCAAAATATCAAAGATAAAAAACAAGATTTCAGAAATAAAAAACAAGATTTCAGAAGTAAAAAACATGATTTCAAAAATAAAGAGCAAAATTTCAAAAATAAAAATCAAAATTTCAAAAATAAAAAACAAGATTCCAAAAATAAAAAGCCAAAAAAAAATAATATAGTAAATTTTCTCCAATAAAGTAGTTTTAATTTCTTCTATTGACTATTTCAATTAAAATTTTTTTAATAAGGGAGACAAGAATCAGTTCCAAATTTGTTAAAAACTTGATTTCAAATTGATGTTTACTATTGTATAGTTAATAGTAAACATTGATGTTTACTATTGTATAGTTTATATAATTTAATTGGCACTAGCAGTTTACAATTTTGACAATGAGTTTTTACTTTACTATTTGAAAAGAATTGTTTTGTTAAGTGAGTACATTTTATTTTATTCTAGGACATTTTCTAAATTTATTCATTAATTAATAATTTTCAATAATTTTCTATTAATTTTTATTCTTAAAATTTCACAGACTTAATAGAATTATTAACTGATGATGATCTTTTGATCGAAATCGATTTTAAATTAAAATAAATAAGTTTTTAACAAATTTGGAACTGATTCTTGTCTCCCTTATTAAAAAAAATTTTTAATTGAGATGCGTTTCACGAGAATCGTCCTAAAATCTTCGTCCTAAAATAGGGTTGAACAGATCCACTGGTTTTTTTTAACAAATTAAGCTTATATTGACTATTTCATTCACTTTTTGCCAGAAGTGTCTGTAATATTCAGTGAAGCTTCCCAAATTTTCCATAACTTCTGTCACATTTTGTTTTAGTTGAGCTATTGTAGTTGCTCTTGGCCTTATACGGTCTAATCTTTGTTCAATGCATGAAAAAACTTTTTCTATAGGATTAAGTTCCGGTGAATAAGCTGGCAAATACATGATTTCAACATCCAAGGACTCCAAAAACGTTTTTGTCTTCGCACAATGATGAAACCTAACATTATCAAGAACAAGCTCAACATTATTATTGAAAAGACCTTTTTGGCTACATTTAGATAAAAAGGTTGCAAAAATTTCGCGATTGTTTCCTCCATCAATTAGCTTATAATGTTCGACCCCAGAATTAGATATAATACCACGCATAGAAACATTTCTACCCCTAGAAGCTGGCTGGTATAAAACTGCATTTTCAGCAACAGGGGAATATCCATAGTTATTTGAAGTATGCAAGTTAAATCCGGATTTGTCCAAAAAAAGTATTCTTTTTGACAATTTGCCTAGTATATTAGAAGAAAAGAGTTGTCTTCGCTCCATATTGCTCTGCGTCAAGAGAACACTGGCTTTCTTTTCTATTCTTTTTCTTGTCAACCCTTATGCTTTAAAATCTCGCGAAAGTTGAGGGAGAGAAACTTTATGTGTTAATTTTTCTTGGCAGCCTTTTACAAGTAAGGGAATTTTCATTCCCCATTATGGATTTAATGTCTGTATATAGTTCAGATTTATCCTTTTTATTTCTCCCAAATTTTTTGTATATGTTGCTAAAACTCAACTCCTCACCCTCATGGCTCTCAATTTTCCTTATCAAATTGTTTAAGGCAGATATGCTGAGTTTAGTTATTTCGAGGAGTTCTTTCTTCGATTTAATTTTTTACCGCCTTTTAACGTGATCAAATGTTTCCTCGTTTATTAACACTCTTGTTTTTCTCTGCTGAGATTGTTGAGACATAACTTCTTGCAAATTATAGCAATTTGTGTAATAAAGCACGTAATAAAAGGCTTTCTCTTTCAGGACGGGTAGACCTATACAAGGTCATGTCACGTGACTCAAAGTGAGCAAAAAAAGAAACACAGCAAATTTTTTGGCCTAAACTTCCTGAAAAACCCTCTGTTACGTCACAATATTCTGAATCCTGTTTTTTGTTTTTGAAAATTTGCTTTTTATTTTTGAAATCTTGTTTTTTATTTTTGAAATTTTTATTTTTATTTATGAAATCTTGTTTTTTATTTTTGAAATTTTTATTTTTATTTATGAAATCTTGTTTTTTATTTTTGAAATTTTTATTTTTATTTATAAAAAACCCTGTAAATAACAGTTTTACATTTCATTTCGCTCAATACTTGATGAAATCGCGATAAAAAAATTGCATGAAAAAAATTCTGGAAATAGCTTAATCGTTCAACATAAATTCTGACTATTTAAGAAGCTGTCGGACGCTGTAAAAAAAAGTTGCAAAATTTGCGAAAAACTTGCCCTAATAAAACCAGATCAAATGTTTGACTTTTTATGCAGAATTAGTCAATATATACTTATTTTGTAGGCTAATAATTGATAAACTTCATGGTGAATGCTACAAAATGTCCCCAATTACTCTCAATTAAAGCTACTTACTTTTCATTGGATAAATCAAGCAATACTGAGAATTACATTTTTTCTATCATGCAAATATTTTCTTTAAAAAAATGCTAGCCTTAAACATGTAAACCTGCAGCAGATGTTTTTGAATCATTTTTCAGAAAAAAAAAAAAAAAACCATGTCATGAGTTAAAAATTTATCTAAATTTATGAGGAAGAAAGAAATCTTTAAAATTTAATTTCAAAAGAAAACATCAATTGTTTCTAATAACAAATTCTAAACAATCATTGATAATAATTTATGATAAATTTTGAGACAATAATCAAATTTATAATCTTAAGTATTTTTTAACAAAAGCAGTAGAAAAACAAATTAGTGCTACGTATTTTTTTACCACGAACTACTAACGATAACGTTTACATACTTTTTTCTGAAGCGTAGCACAAAAGAAAATCAGCTCCTGCCGGAATAAATATGGACACTTCTCCTTCATCATCTCGTTCATAAGTGCCTAGATTGTCAGAAATTGGTTTTGCTACCGGTGTTTCATCTTCGCAGCCTTGACAGTTCTTTAAAAGGTAAGGTACATCAAAAAAACAACCAGATTTTGTGAACCACATTGCTTATGAGGACGCGAGCAAAAAGCACTGCAAAGCATGCTTCTTTAGGTCACATAGTCTTTACCCTTGTTCTTTCTGTTATTTTTTGCCAGAGTTAAGCATGATTTGTCCGGAAAAACAACTAAGGTGAAAACACTTTGACTTGTGAACTGGACGCGAGTTTATTTCCCAGCCACCTGAATGCCTATCCAAAAGGTACTTCCATTCCTTCAGAAAACACACCCACAGCAAATAATATATGGCGAGGTCAAGATTAGGGGGGTTAATTTTGAAAATTTTGGGAATTAAAATGAGGCCTTCAAAATTTTATGGTATGATAGTAAAATTTAACAATAAAATTACTTTTACAAACATATAGTAAGAATAGTCAAGTCAATCAACAAGCAAGTGCCGACAGACCTGTTTCGTCCTTATTAGGACTCGTCAGGACACTACAGCTTGTTGTTGACCCCAGCTGAAAAAGTTGAAAACTTAAACAGCTGGCACAACTTTCTGTTTGTGGTTTTTACACCTCAGGACATCCAGTTGTGGACCTGAACGCTGGGTAGGTAGTACAATGAAAACAATGTTCCACCAGCGCAACTGCAAAAGACACCGCTAAGCCGCAAAGGCAAAATTACTTTTCTCATTTTACTCGCAAAAAAGCCCCATATACACCCTCTTCAAAATTTAATATACCACTTTTTTCAAAGTATTGTCATTATCTTACTGTACTATAGTTTTTTTTATAAAAAAAACAACTTTAAAAGGATTTTTACATTATATGAAAGTCTATTAACTACTTAATATAGCTTTGATGCACCCAAAAGCCGAACCAGGGGCGCAAGACATTTTAGTACCCCCAAAATTAAAAAAAAATAAATAGCTTTAGAAATACTTAAATAGAAAAAAGCTTGTAAAGATAATTGTGTATTCTGCTTGATGATAGTTTTGAAATTTCTTTATTTTTCAACTATACTTACCCCCAACCAGGGGCACAGAAAGCAGGGAGGTAGGGGGACAATTGCCATGTCTTTTCAGATTGCTTTTGCAGAACATAGCCATTAGCTTAAGAAGATTTTTTTCATTTTGAAAGTATATTATTAAAAGTAACTTTTATTTATTAATTTATTTATTTATCATTTTTATTTATCCTCTGACTTGCAAGACAACGTTGAAGGTGATAAACTTAGGAACCATCAGGCGAGTACTTAGACCTGCTATCGAAAATCGTAAGATATTGCTCTTTGTTTAAAATTTTTATTTAATTTTTTTAAATACAATTTGGGAAGAGAGTAAAATGTTTTCTTGATCCATAACACGACTAAATATAACAGCATAAATGTATTCATCAGAAATTTAAAAAAAAATTTTTAACAAAAACAAACAAAAGAAAAAACCATGATAAACGTTTTCGGCTTGCGTCAGCCCTCTTCAGATAAATAAAATGATTTAAAGAACTATGTACTGTAATTTAAAAAAGACGAAGTCAATGATTTGAAATACATAATTATTTGTCACATCTTTTTTACACGCGTTTTTTTTCAACATAAAGGAATTCATTTGAAATACGACTGCCATAATAACAACAACAATAACGATATATCAAAACCAAATAACACAAAATACTAATCTAAAATATATTTAATAAAAATGATGAAACATTAACAAATAATTGTCGGTTAAGTTTGGGTATGATGAACTATTAGCAAATAATTGTCGGTTAAGTTTGGGTTGATGAACCATTAGCAAATAATTGTCGGTTAAGTTTGGTTAACCCAAACTTAACCGACAATTATTTTTATTAAATATATTTTAGATTAGTATTTTGTGTTATTTGGTTTTGATATATCGTTATTGTTGTTGTCATTATGGCGGTCGTATTTCAAATGAATTCCTTTATGTTGAAAAAAAACGCGTGTAAAAAAGATGTGACAAATAATTATGTATTTCAAATCATTGACTTCGTCTTTTTTAAATTACAGTACATAGTTCTTTAAATCATTTTATTTATCTGAAGAGGGCTGACGCAAGCCGAAAACGTTTATCATGGTTTTTTCTTTTGTTTGTTTTTGTTAAAAATTTTTTTTTTAATTTCTGATGAATACATTTATGCTGTTATATTTAGTCGTATTATGGATTAATTTTTTTAGTTTGTATATAGATATGATTGTAGATCTACAGTAATTTAGATCTACTAGTTTCTTTCCTGAGGAGACAACAGAATGGCGGAAGGAGGTATTAAACTGCAACTTGTTGATTGTGTTTGCCATCAATATAACCTTCCAACTTTCTTGTTTTTGTAACTTTTCAGACAGAATATCTAGGATACTACTTATGGGAAATAACAGACATGTATCTCTGTATTATCTAACATAATGCCACATAAGTTTTTGCTTTGTGTTCAATTAACTCCAGTGTGATTTAACAAATTATTTACTTATATATTATATTATTTACCTCATGGTGCAATAAATGGATCACTATATAATTTTGTATATTGCAAATTTCTGTTTAAATGTTTGTCTGCTTGCATTAATTAGATTAGCTTATTTGGGTTAAACTTATTTTTGTCTAATTTGTTTTCCTACAAATCTATTTTTTGGCACAATTAAATTGGCTTTGTAATATTTTTAAAACTCTCTTTTTGGCTTTAATCTATTAATTATGCGACTTGGCTTTTCATGAATCCCCCTCCTAACAAATTAGCTTTTCCCCACCTATCTTTAGTTCATAGTATTGATATACGAGTATAATCTAACATTCAATTCATCCAATTCTTTTTTGAGATCGAGACTTTTCCTAAACGTGTTTGGTGAAATTTTGTAAACCATGTTTGGTGGAAAGCTCAAAAGTGTTCTCATCAAAGTTTCCAAAACCGAACAACCTATAGTGCATCACTGTTAAAAGAAATTTGAGTATAAATCAACCTGAGAATTTTCTTGATTTGAGTTAGATTTATGTTGCTGCATAAGTCAACTTTTAGCAATCAGTTTATTCATCATTCCAGGTGAGCACATTTCAAAGCAGGTAAAGAACTTTTAAACATCTTTTGCTAATCACATGTAATGAGCTGATTGTATAGCAACTGCATTTTTGGACAAATTCAAAACATCATTTTGATCAAAATACCTTATACTTAAATACAGCTCAATTAGGTCATTTCTAATCAGTGCACCCACTGCACAAAACACATTCAAGTAATCAATTTAGCTCAAAGATAAAACAAAATAGCCATAGTGTAAACACTGAACAACGTTCAGTGTTTGCTTTAATGTGCTTATAAGAATATAAAACATTTGAACATTTTTAATAAAAAAATTACTGCACAATTGTAGGACCATTAAACCTTTCCATTTTCAAACAACTGGCTCAATTTTTTGCAGTACTAGTAGTTAAAGATTAGTGACCAAATTTTGGAAAAAAAGTCTGGTTAAGCAATCAATATACACTATTATTGTAAAACAGCTTCATGGCTTGTCCTTGCATTTATCAAGAAGCTTGAGTAAATTTTGTTAAGGTTGTGCTTGTTTCAATATCAAGAGAAAAATTTGAGACTTTTTATAAACAATAAACAAAAATTTATTGAGAAAGTAAATATTTTGGCATGAGGTTTACTTTAAAGTCAATGGCAATAAAGACCTCAAATTTTCTGTCTTTAGCATTTGTATTTGATAAAGAAATTTTCAAAACTATTTCTATTATTGACACAGCACTTGCGCTGATAAAATACACAGCACAGTTGTTTTTTAACAAAGCTAAATTAGTGCAATTATTGCTCATTGGCAATGCTGGTAAACTTCGGTATGTACCATTCATAATATTAGTATTTTACATTTATATATATGAAATTAATTCATGTATCAATTTATAAATTAGTTTATTTTTATGCTCTGTATCATTTAAAGGTGATTTGTAGTTTAAAATAAAACAAAATGGCTCTAAATTAAAATTAGTGGTTTTTTCATATTTTGCGCCCCTATTGAAATTTTTAACATCCATTATATGGGGTTTTTTGAAAAAAAATTTTTTTTAGTATAAATATGTTTATTTACAGTATATGGATACCATATTTTTTTAAAGGCCTTATATAAATTTAAATTTTAAGCCCCCTATCAAGATGCTTACTTACAACAAGGATTCCGCTTAAAACAGAAAGCAGGAACCAGACCATTACACCTATATGAACAAGAAGATCACATTCGCTTTTTTAGGTTTATCGAATTCAGAGAGTTTTTTTACTCAAAAAAGACTTAAACAAGTGGTTTTTGGTACAAAATTTGAAAATAGCCAGCAAAAAACTCATCTCTAACTTTTCGTCCAACACGCGTTAAGAGATAAACGTTGGAATGAAGGAAAAAATTTAGTTGATTGTCTAATAAAACTTAAGAAAGATAATTAATTGAATGTTTGAGAAAGGCGTTAAAACTCGTAATAAGCGCAAGATTTTTAAGTGGTGAACAAATTTTTTTTCGGGCATAAATTTGACTTGCATGATTTAGTATAAACGGCTTTTAAAGCAGATAAATGAAAAGACAAATGGCTAAATAAAATAATCATAAATTTTTTACCACTGTAATTTTTGGCGCAGTTAGGGTTATGTAAAAGGTGTTGACCAATCGTGGATTCACAAAACATGACTGGGATTGAAGATTTGCCAAAACGAGTCGAGATGTTGTCGGAGTTAAAAATTCGGCCAGCTCTAATAAACGCCGGCACTTGTTGACGAATTTCGTCCTGTAATCGTTGTAATGTGCAGCCTGGTTGTTTCGTAATCGGCTCTTTCGTCAAATTCTAATTTCGTAACTTGGTTATTGTTTGTGTTAGAGTCATTATCTTTTTGTTCAAGCCCAGACCATTTAATTTAATTAGAATTGTAATGTTTTGGTTGAAGTCCCATTGTGTTCGCTTTACATTTTTTGAAGCGCTTTGCGAGCTAATAGGACCGCATTGTTATCGCGAGGATCGCAAAATGTATCTACGTCATTGATAAGCAAATCCTTCATTGTTAATTGCCACGTGCTTAATCTTGATGTTCACTATGTAAGTTCCTGCTTCAAGACCAAATTATTCAGCGGGGCTATTTTGTGTTGTTATTTGCAGAGGGCTTTCTTATGGAATAGCCCGGTAAAGTCGTTCGGAGACTGCTCTGCCCTGTCCTGAGGGGTGAAAAAACAAAATTTTTGAAATTTGAAAAAAAAAAGACTCAAATCAACTTCAATTATATCCAAGACTTTTTAAAGTAAAAAAGTGAATTTAAGTGATAAGCATACGCACGGGAAAAGGGGTCTGGAAGTCATTCTTCTCTGTAAAGATTATATGCAGATCAATCAAAAGACAACAGAGTAGGAAAAAGTGTGGAAAAAAGGTTTCTACTTTATTTTAAATGTTATAGTAATTATGTTTTCCTCTCACAATCCCCTCGCCACTGTTTTGACTCATTTCAAGTTTTGTATCACTTTTTTTCAACATTTGGTAGCCTATCATTCTAGATGGCTGCTAAAAAGATAATCGTCATTTTTTGGAGGCTTCTGATTAGAGTTTTGCCTCAAGCTCGTAATTTTATACCAATGAACCGGACTAAAAGTTTTGGGGACACATTTAGGATATATTCTTTACAACTTGTTGAAAAAAAGGCTTACCGCTTTCACCAGCATAAATATCATTAAAATGTAAAGTTGTAAATGTACACAGTATAGTAAATCTCGTTATTGTTTTGGTTTAATTGGATATTTTACGTCAGGTAAAATTTGCTTTATTGTTCGAACAAGTTTTATGCCTATTCGAACTTTTTGTTTCGTCCGAACACGTCTTAAGTTTACAGTTACAACAAGTATTTAGGGTAATGTCACTGTTCCTAGTGAATAGCTTCTGCTCTTCTGAAGCTTTTGAGCGTATCTATATTTAAATCATGCTGTTCAAATTGTATTACTCTGCTAAAATTTTGTAAAAATTTTAACAAACTGTTACCGTAAAATTGTAAAACAAGAAATAAAAACCCGAGGTTTTGATGCAATTTTGTACTGCAACGTCCAAACATCAAGTTTTGTTTAATCTTTTTATAATGATTTTAACAGCTTTTTAAACTTTGATCTTTAGTATACTAGAAGGGCGTGAATACAGTTTAAGGAGAGAGTATTCTTTTTTTAACCATAAAACAATTATATTTAGCAACATTAATCCATTTATACCAAAGTAAAAAAAACAAAACAATAGACTACCATGAACGTTTTCGGTTTACATTAGCCTTCTTCAAACAAATAAAGCGGAAAGAAAGATTGCAATCAAATTTAAAAACAAAAGTCAATGACCAATTTACCAAGATTGTTTATCAAAATAGTACACGATGTTTTTCTAAAGGGGATTTAGCGAATAAATTTAATTTGTTTAGAAATAAAAGCGCGACAGCAAAACCGATACAGTAAACAGAATCCAAATAAGAAAAAGTACAATTTTAAAATACTGTATGTTCAGAAGAAACAACGATTCATTCGCCAATATAATTGTCGATTGAGTTCTTGATTATGTTTTTTTGATTAATAAGCTTCTTAAATTTTGGTTTTGAAATCGGAATGTACTTTAAAGTGTCATATTTCATTCATATTTCAAATCGCAACCTTATAACGCTAAGGATGATTTTCAGTTTTTTCAGTAATTTTTAAGCATATGATTATGACGTAATATTTTTTATTATTACGCAGTAATTGCGTTATTGATACATCCTACACTTAATTTAAAATACCCCCTACACTTAATTTAGTTTGTCTGCAAACTGTTTGTAAAAATGATTATAAAGAATCGTTTTACTGTTTCATTCAAAGTGCGTTGACTGGCTGAAGTTTAAGCCATTACTACTTTTTTGCGGCTGATAACGTAATTTTGTCTAAAGCGTTCAAGAAACGTTTGGTATCATCTGCCATTATTAAGGCCCGTTTCCACTACGAGCGTGGAAAAGAGCATTCTTTCTCTCTTTTATTGATCTTCGATTGAAGCGAGCGGTTAAAATTGAAGCGAGCGCAAAAAAAAAGCAATAAAACAAACAAAGAATGCTTTTTTCCACGCTCGTAGTGGAAACGGGCCTTTAAGCTTATTCTACTGTGTTAATAGCTACTTTATCATATGATTGTGTTGTGATTAGATGAACGTAGACTGCTTGGTCTGATTACCAGACCTACTGTTGTATAATAGTTAATCTTAGAATTCTTGTTCGTTCTAGTAATTTCAATTAATTTCTGGTCATAATGAGATAGAATTGTTTTAGCTCGTGTGGAGGACAAACTATTAGGGTTATATTAGCCATTGGGGTGCTAATTCATTTTGATAGTTAGTCAATACAATGTTGTTGAGTGATTATTTGCAGTTGTTTGCGCTCTAAATTGCTTTCAAGTTTTGTAAGGCTTAAGAGCCAAGTTTTAAAAAAATTGATCGAGTTCGTTGGATTTTGTATCTAATAGTATTTAACCAAAAGTAACTGTTTTAAGAACGTCAATCTCGCGGCAAACTATTTCTTTGGCCGGAATAAAAAGAATAAACACAGTTTTACTTCAGCGCAGGTATTTGGGTTACCTAGTTCAGGGGTCGGCAACATTTTGAACGCAGTGTGCCAGTTTATGAATAATTTTAACATTTAACAGTCTTGCGTGCCAAACATTTTTTGTGTTTGACTGTCACTGTCCACTGCCTGATTTTTATAGCAAATGACAAATTTAGTCGATTAATTTTATTAAACTAAAAAAACTGAATGCAGTTACAAGAGTCATCTTTAATGAGATTCTTGTCCTTGCTTTTCCTTGCTCAACTCAATAATATTGGAACTATATCTGGTAACTTTGAGTTAAACACATGCCTCTGAATGATCTTCGGTAAGTCGGCTGCGATGGGAACTCAGACTAAACTTCATGTGTGAAAATATTTGTTCACACAAATAAGTGGATCCAAATACAGACAGCAAAGCTATTGCCATTTTCTTCAAACAGTCAAATTTTTCTGGCAAAGATTTCCAAAATGTTAAAATGCTTGTTTGTGAGTTTTCAGCTGTTTCAAGCGATTTCCGCAGGTCGTCGAATTTCCATGCCCACAATAAGGATGCTTTGAAATCGATCAGCTGTATCTGGAAGTCTTCGATATTCATCCATTCAAATGCAGATAAGTCCAAGTCTTCGCTGCCCTGGGGATTGATGAGAAAAGAAAACAATGGACCAAAACGCTGAAAATCTTGAAATCTATTGCAAAATTGAGAGGTTAAATCCCTCATGTATATATTAATTTCAGCTCCATTAACTTGGTGATCAACTGAGAAAGTCTTCAGGTGTTTAAAGCAGCGAAAAGTTGCAGTTTGAATGTCCCGTGTGTAGACATCCAGTTTAACTACAAAACCTTTCCATGCCTCAAAAAGACCAATCACTGTTTTTCCTGGACCCTGCAGACGAAGATTAAGTTCGTTAAGGTGCATGGTGATATCCGCAAGAAACATTAGCTTTACAAGCCAGTTTTCTTCCTCCAGTTCAGGGTAGGCCTTTCCTTGTCCTATCAAAAAGGCCTTTATCTCGACTAGACATTCGACAAACCTTAAGAGAACCTTACCGCGACTTAACCATCTAACACTGCAGTGCAGATGCAGATCACGGTACGAACTTTCCGTCTCTTTAAGCAAAGATCGAAACAGCCTGTGTGTTGTAGCAGAGCGTGCGACAAGGAAGTTTACTATTTTCGTTACGGTTGACATTACATCATTGAGAGCTGAATTTGAAACCTTCGCACAAACGTTTTCTTGATGAACAATGCAGTGCAACTTCATAACAGGGTGCCTAATTTTTTGTTCAATAAGATTAACAAATCCACGGTGTTGTCCTATCATGGCAGGTGCACCGTCTGTTGTTACCGAAAATATCTTCTTCATATCAATCCCCCTTTCTTCAAAATGCTTAGTGAAGGTGTCAAGTATATCTTTTCCTGTAGTAGTGCCGTATATAGGTTTCAAGCAACACAGCTCTTCATGCGCCTCACCGTCACAGCAATATCTAGCTACAACCGCTAAACGAGGATTATCGTTTATACCTATGCTTTCATCAAGAGCTACGCTGAAAACATTCGCAGTTTTTAACGCAGTAGTTTGCTGCTTATTTACGTCTTTAGCTTTGTCTGTGATGCGTCTCTCTATTGTTGAACAGGGCAGAAACAGGCATATTCTGGATTCTCGAAATTATGGTGCTTTTGTTAGGTAAATCATCAAACAAGACGTCGGCACAACTGAGAAATGCCTCCTTTATAAATACTCCGTCAGTAAATGGTTTTCCATGTTGAGCAATGCACTCTGCAGCTTTGTAGCTACTTTCGGTTGTTCAATTTGCCCCAGAAATCACTTTCTTGAAAAGGCTGCTTTGCTTTTCGTAGCGAGATACCGCCTTTTTCAGCGATTCGATCTTCTCTGCATCGTCCTTAAAGGATTTCTCGTGCTTCGTTTCAAAATGTCGTTTTATGCTTGATGTCCGGCAAACAATGTTTTGACAGCAGAGCGCACACACAGCTCGGTCGTCTCGAGAAACGAAACCGAAATCTGTCGTCCAAGATTCTTGAAAAGACCTGACGTCTAATTTAAGTCTCTTGCAAGCGGCCATTGAACCTGATTTCATAAGCTAAATTCTAAACGTATATTAAATTTATCAATATACTGAATTTAATACACCACGAGACACGAAGGCTATTCTTACGAACTTCTCACTGCAATAAGACAATCGGTATAGTTACCAAACAAAGACCATTATTATAAGGCATGCGACCTCAAACAAAACGAACTTAGGATCAAGAAATCACGTCATAAATAAAGTGTATAGTAAACTTACCACGGTGCTTGGCAAAGCAAAAACACGCGCAAAACGCTGCAGAAGGTAAGAAATTTGGTGAGTATAAAATCACTTGGTGTGCCATAAAAAATCAGCTCGCGTGCCACATTTGGCACGCGTGCCAGGGGTTGCCGACCACTGACCTAGTTCAACAGGTCCTTTCAAATTCCCGAGAGAAGTTGTGACATAAAAGAACTTACGTTACACTTGGTATTGGCATAAATGTCACAAGATTTATTACGTTTTTTAACAGAGTTTTTGGTTTTCAAGTGAAAACTCAAGTGCTCACCCACCTACAACTCAAATTACGGGTTGGTATACCTATATAAGTTAAACTCGCATTGCACAAACAAGAGAACTGATATACACTTTTGAACAGAATTGAGGCAAAACATAACTCTTTAGTTGAAAATAATGTGATGCTTTAAAAGTTTTATATACAGGATTTATTTTTAAACATAGCTAAATTTTTAGTTGCTAATGTTTGATAATATTTATTAGTAAATCATTTTGAGTCATGGCCAAACTAGGAATATTAATATTATAAACACGATCAAGATATTAAGAATGGGAATATAAAAATTTAGCATTAAACTTTATGAAATATTTTTCAAAAAACCAAAGTGGGTAATTATTAGACAAAAAGATATTTCTAAGTACGAAAATTAAAAAAAACTTTTGGAACATATTAATTCAGCTCGATATAGTAAACAAAGTGTTAAAAATTAATTCTATTTTTTAGGACAGTTTACATTATAATTTGAAAGTAAACCAGTATGTGCAGGCTTGCGCCAATCCACGTGTCAACATTACCATTATGGATATCAATGCAAAAATTTAAAAACAAAATATATTGTTGTCACAAACTTTACTTAGGAATGCAAAATTACCAGTTGAACTTGGTAACCCGAATACCTACGCTGAAGTAAAGCTGTGTAAATTTTTTATTTATTGCGGATCAAGAAATAGTTTGCCGCGAGACTGACGTTCTTATTACAGTTAGTTCCGGCTAAATTCGAATTGATTCCTTAGAAAACTTCTCTCAGCAGACAGACAGAAATCACTCTCTCTAATTATAAAGAATATATTTATGAATTTAACAAACCTTGATCGATTCACAAAAACTTGGCCTGCACCAAACTTTAATACGATTTCAGCACCACAAGTGCGAACAATCATTTCAACAACTTTATGCTAGCTAGCTATACGACCGAATTAGCGCCCCGACGGTTAAATTAATTTTAATATTTTGTCCGCTACACAAACTTAACAATTCTATCTCTCTATAGAATTAACTGCGGTCACACAGTCACAAAAACACGTACGACTCAACTGCAATGCAACTACTCAAATCGCTAAGTGGAATCTCACATGGAATCTGGAATGACTGCGAAATGAAATAAAAACAAAATGCACGTTTATATAAGATCACGTCACGTGGCGCCAGATTATAAGGAAATTTTTTTAAATAAAGCGAATTTCCCGGAATAGAGATTAAATTAAGGTCACACATTACAACATCCAATCAGAGACACGATAGCGAACAATTACGTAACGTTAAATTAACTAAAAATTCCAAAGCACTATGAGCGTTCGAGATAAAAGAGAGAGAAAAAGGTGGAAATGCACTTGAAATTAAAGCAACAAACGGACAACTACACTTCTAAAACAACTTGCCAATAAATTAAAGAAATTAAATTAAGTACCGTTGGAGTTTACCGACGACGAAGTCACTATTAATATGAAAAAGATTACGACAAGCTAAAATTTAAAACTACTGAAAAAGAAAATTAATTATAGATTTATGCAGTTAAGATTATATAGCGAATAAAGTAGGAAAATTGTAAAGCAGACTTTATAGTAAATTTATAATATTATGCTATAAATTTTATAATATTATGCTAAGAATTAAGTATACTTAAAAATTCTAAAGTACTGTAGAACTATCATTATTGAAAATAGCAAAACAATCATCTACATATTATACGTATAATTTTGGTGAACATACACAAAAGTATAATATTTTAGTTTTGATATGTGACACAAAGAAATTAACTAGCATTGGTCTCAATGGAGACCCCATGGCAACGCCATCAATTTACTTATATAAACGATCTTTATAAAGAAACAAGAGACACGGCATCAAAACTAACTAATTTGTTATCAGACAAAATATTAGAATCATTAAGCTTAGATAAAAATTGTCAGCAGAACGTAGCATAACCTTGTTAGGGATGAGTGGTTTGACTTAAGGTCCATAAATTTACCAAATTTATTTTCAGGAAAACCAATCATCGATGCAGTGCTTCCTCGATTATCTGTACCTCGTTTATCCGGCATTCAATTATCCGGCCGCTATATTTTGTACAATGTATTTTGGTAAATCACGGAAGTAGTGCATATCACCGTACATTATTTCGATATTACTTTAAAGCTATTGAGAGAACGTGAATATACTCCCAAACAATCTAAAATTAATTAATTTTTCGGTACATTCTAGATCTGTACAATAAACATATGCGATACTGTATACTTTTGTTGTTTTGACTATAAGAATTCAATTAACCGTTTTTTTTTTGCTTATCCGTTCATATATTTAAAAGTAACGATTCAACTGGACCGGATAATCAAGGAAGCACTGTATTACAGATCTGATTGAATTGTTAGTTTTACGAACTTTCACCAAGCTATATATTCTTTCAGGCTTGCTGCCAGAGGTTCTTCAGAATCGTAATTTTTCATGTAATTTGGGTTTCTGTTATTTGGATTTTGCTTGCTGTATTGGTTTTGCTGCTGTTATTTTGCGCTTTTACTTCTAAATAAATCATAGTTTATAATATATTTTTGTTTTAAATTATAATTTATAATTTATTTAGAAATAATTATTTATCAAATTCCTTTTAGAAAAACATTGTGTATCATTTCAATAAACAATCTAGGTGAATTGGTCATTGATTTTTGTTTTTAAATTTGATTGCAATCTTTCTTTCCGCTTTATTCGTCTGAAGAAGGCTAATGTAAACCGAAAACGTTCGTGGTAATTTATTGTTTTGTTTTTTTTTACTCTGGTATAAATGGATTAATGTTATTGAATATAATTGTTTTATGGTTAAACAAAGTATACTCTCTCCTTAAACTGCATTCGTGCTCTTCTAGTATACTAAAGATTAAAGTTTAAAATGCTGTCAAAATCATTATAAAAAGATTAAACAAAACTTGATGTTCGGACGTAGCAATATACAGTTAAAGAACATAAATGTAGTTTAAAATAATATATTTAATAGGTAAAGCAGAATTTAAATAGTTTTTTTAAAAATGTCATAAAAAATAGTTAAAAAAATGACTATAGCGTTTGGTCGATTGGTATGTGGTAAATTCCATTGGCATACAATTAAACAAGCCGAAATCGAAATACTTACACCAAAAATAAAGATCTTTGGTTTTTCTAGCAAGTTTTTGCAACTGTCTCCACGAAAATGTTGTAAAATATTATCAGCAATGTTTAGAAGGCCTTTTTTCATTACGATTGAACCATCTTTTCCATGAGAAAGAAAAACTGCCAGGAAGCATTTGTCATTTTTAAAATTCGGGGTGAATTTTTCCATCGACATTGGTTTATTTAAACAATTTTTTTCTTCTACTTCTTTTTCCTGAGAGATATCACTTAACACCTGCAAAACAATATTTCTTTCGAATAAAGAAAACAACTATTTGTCTTTTAGTGTATAATTTGCTTGATTTTTTTTTATTTGATAAGAGTTTTCTAATCAAATTATAAATAATAGGTATAGACTAATTGGGATTTTTAAATTTTTTATAAATTTGAAGCCTGAGCATGTTGAGTTTTCTTCTGCGTCGAATATCTTTTCCCTCATATAAAATAAAGGTGGAATTTACGGGGACAAAATGCAATTTTTCTAGCAATGACAGCTTTGTTGGAATGCTTTCAAGAACATATTTTCCTCAAATACCAAAATATATACAGCACTAGTTTCCAACCGGAACAAAGTGTATAAATATAAGTCCACTAATTTAACTGATCAATAGGTGCTCGTTTTGAATGCTACAGGATTGGAAACGAATTTCATTTAGTTTCAGTTTTCTTTGGCAGAGTTGAATTTTAGACAAATGTTTTTCAATTGGGAGAATTTGTCGAGGGGATGCTAAAATAATTCGGTAAACAATAGTGGATCACTCCATCAGGTGCTATTATGATTATTAACTGGTATGATTAATTGCGCGCTAACAAAGCGTTTTTAAATTTTTACAAAAAAATTTTTTTCTGCGACATTTGGTGCATCTGTACAGTAACTCCCGCTTAAGTTTGTAACTTGAATCTGACAGCGAGTGCGAACTTAACTGGTAGTTGCGAACATTTATACCTACACGATTATTACTTAACATAAAACCTGTACAATTATCAGTTAAAGTGAAATCTCTCGTCATTTAAGCTAGTATTTTAATACTACTTGATGCATTGACTTAAGATAAAAATTAATTTTTGCTGGCAAATTTAATATTAATAAAAAAACAGTGAAGAATTTTCACATGAGATTTTGGATGACGTCAATGAGGCGTTGGAAAGTATACAAGCAATAAATGATAATGAAGATGAAAACGTACACACTGTGGTCGAATCTTGCGCACATAGTCCAGCACCAACAGGAAACGATGTCACTTTTTATGAGTTTGAACACATATACAATAAACTTTTTGAAGTTGAGGATCAGTTGTTGTGTCTCGATGTGCAAGTTCAAGCAAGAAATTACTATAATGAGCTGAGAAATTCCTTTGAGCTTTTTCCGCCAAAATTAAGGCAGGTTATCTTGGACGCAAAACGCAAAAGAGAAGGAAATATGCATCAGTTGACAATTTATGACCCGTTTAAATCGTGAATATTTTTATGACTTGTCTGATTTGCTGTAAATATCAATAAATTTTTGTAAAAGTTGAATCTTGATGTTTTGAAAATTTTTTGCGAGCTTAATCAAGATGCGAACTTAAACGGGTGCGAACTTAACTGGGAGATTACTTTAACAAAAACTAAACATATCTTTTAATTCATATCACAGGGCGAATATAGTTTTTTTAGAACTTCTGAATAGCTTTTACGACATTTTTGTTGATGTACTGCTACAAGTTTACCAAAGTTAAAGTTGAGAAACTTTATTTATTCCTTTCATTTTTTCATTTATCCTCCTGACTGACAGAAAAACGTTGGAGGCGTTATAACCGTCAAGCAAATACCCACATATGCTTCCGAAATAAATGTTGCTATTTGGTTAAAAAAAAAGTTTAATAGGAGATATGAATAAAATAATAAAGCTATTACTAAGACTCCGAAGCAGAGGAAAGTACCGCCAAGTGTCTCTCGTAAGGACAAAACAGAACGACGCCAGTAAGGTTTTCAAAAAGGCAACTGCATTATTTGCGTGCACTGTCAAAACACCGCACGTAACCACTCGAGCACGCTGCCGACGTCAATATATTTGATTTGGCGGTCAAAGGGGCCAACTTTTCAATTAATCTCCTTGATGCCTTTTAATTGATTTTTGTAAGTAGTGAAAATTCGTACAATAAATAGACGCTTACAGCAGATGAAATTTATATATTTTGATTTACAAATTTATAAAGAAAGCGTGCGCGAAAATTTACGTGAGACGCAACAGGGCGCAACCCAAAAATTTTAAGAACTTTTTTCAATTTAAAGCAAAAAGCAATAGCAAAAAACCCAATAAACGAGTAAAATTCAAACCTGAATTGCCTGCACTTCAGTCAAATTTGAAAAAACTTTAACATTGAAACCAAATTTCAAGAGCATTTGTTTTAATCCATCAGCGTCCAATCGAAGAGCCACAACTAAAGCAAAATGATTAATTTAAAAAAATAAATAAATGAATTTTATTGATACTTCTATATCAAAAAAACAAGCAGCTAAAAAGTTATGGAAAATAATCCAGCAAAAAAATAGCGTTTTCAACATTAAGAAGCTTATTACGTATTAAGTTGCTATGTTAATTGAAGCTTCATAATTGACAAATAGGCTACTGTATAAAAAAATTGATAAATCCTTTTTTTAAAAAACATTCTGATAATAATTCAAGTATAAAAATTATAAACATTTTTTCAATGAATTTTTTTTGAAACAATAGTTTGCATTTGTAACAATTTAAGTTGCTTATTTAAAGATGATTTATTGTTTTAGGATGTTTTGATAAAATCAATCATGTATAATTTTGCCAGTAACGTAATTATCAACAATTGTAAGAAACTAAATGTACGAGGTATAACAAAATAATTGCAATTACTGCGAACTACCATTTATTAAAAAACATTTCTGAATTTTAACTCGTATATTCCATTATTAATTAAATTAAACTGTCATACATAATGAAATGAGTTTAATTCTAAAGAAAAAAATAAATTATAGATTGATTAAAATTTCAAAAGTTTTTTAATAAAGTATATTTTGAAATGCACTGGCTTTGCTTGTTGTTCTGAACTTACAATTAATTCATTTGGAAAAGCTTTGATTACAAAGGAATTTATAACTCTTATGTTGCCAGGTAGTCTTCATAATCTTCAGAAAGACTGTTCAGCACTTTTCGATCAACACTTATTTAAAAAAAAGTGTTGGCCATGATCAAGAAGCGAGCTCGGTGTTGTGTTTATGCTATGGCCATGATTTATACGTATAGTGAGTACTGTACTGAAATTAGCCGACGGGCGATTAAAAACTACATAGTGCAAAACAACGGAAAAATCCAAAATCTATCTTAAATACCTCCTGATACCATTTTAAGCTGTTTAAATTTAATCTGTTCAAATGTATTTGTTGAAAAGTTTTACAGGGCTGTAGAACATTTTTTTGGAAATATGTTTTTTGCAAAGCTTAAAAAATCAGGGAATCGTTTTGAATTAAACAAAGATTTTTATTTTCATAAAAACAATGTAATTAAACTTCCTGTTTACCTTCTTCTCCTTTAAATTTATCGACGTAAAAGATTAATGCTAAGCCAGTATTTGCTGCATCTGGATATTTAAAAGATTTTTGGTTTGAATTCATTATGGCATGAAGCTATATACTGTACTGCTGTCACAAAACGTAGGTTAAAAATGATTTGATAACCACTGCAAAAAATTTTTTTCTGACAAAATTAAGTATTATCTGCAAAAATTAAAAAGTATTTATTACCTTTTTAAGAGTGACAAAAATAAATCTTTACTTATTGCACTTATTTTGGTTTTGTAGATTCAGATATAGATCTTTTCAAAAAACTTTGTATTTTTACTTTTTTAATGAATGTTAGCGTCACACTTCAATGACAATGTACTCTTAACCGCAAAAATCTATAGTTAATTTTCCGTTTTTTAGTATTTTTAATTTTTGCTATAACGCAATCTTTTCATGGCCAAGTAATAACTGCATAATCGATCCAACATCCCACTCAGAAAATCGATCCAACATCCCACTTTAAGGGGGGCCAAGGAGCCCGCCCCCTTCCCTAAACTTTTTAAAAACAAGTTATGATTTAATCCGCAGTATCATTAATATTATCAGTATCATCTTTCAGTCCTGTCTTATTTTCGGGGAAACACGGTAGATCACAATATAAGCCCATGCAAGTAATTCAATTTAATTTAAAAAATTGAAAAAATAAACACTTTGTATCCTATTGGAAACCAAGTGTTTTCGTGTGGCCTGGCCACCCTTTCACCTTGCATACTAAATTTTTGTTAGTATGTTTAGCTCAGGCCGCAATTGTTATAGTGATTAAAGTAAAAACCCAAAAAAGGTCTTCTTTTCCGTTATACATATTTTTTTCTTTAGCATCAAAGTGATTACCGTATTCATGTGCAGTTTATCCTTGTTAAGTCGGACCCAGATAAGTCGGACCATGACCGAGGAAAAAAAAGGAAAAAAATTCCAAGATTGAGAAAAAAATGTTTGGTCTAAAATCGGCAGTTATGCATTCTTTAATTTTTCGTATGTTTCTTCTTCAATGTATAGTATGGTACTAAATAAAAAAACGTAAGTTTTGCAGTGTTTTCTTTAATTTCCCGAAATAAATAAATAAATAAATCTGTTTTTTTACATGTTATGAAGGTAAATTTAGTAAAAAATGTACGTTTTGCAGTGTTTTCTTTAATTACCCGAAATAAATAAATCTGCTTTTTTTACATGTTATGAAGGTAAATTTAGTAAAACAAAATAGCTATACAACAACAGGGCATTTTCAACTAAATTCCATTGCCTTAGGCATGTTTATAGGCTATGGCCTATAGACCTTCGGTTAATAGTAGGAAAGAGCTGGTTTGGTAATAGTCCGATGGAGCAGGCGCTGGAGCGCGATGGAGCACTCCAGCGCTGACGTCATCCGTGCGCGAACCCTAGACTCCATGAGCCAACAAAAAGGTCGAAACCCTATCTTTTTCTTTCTAGAGTGTATACGCTTCAAAACAATTTAGTTTCAAATTAATATTAATAATAAGATTAATAAGTTCTAAAAGAAAAAATAAGATTAATAAGTTCTATTGAAAACAATTTTATAAAGTTTTTGCGCTAGATAGTTACGACATATTTCCTGAAGCGTGAACGTCGTTTCCTGTTCTGAATCGTATTGATTTGACCTTAAGTAAACTCTAACTACGTCCAAAAAGTGATTTAATATTTTTTTTTTTCTAACTTTAATCTCAAAGGCATTACTTGTGCACGTTTAAGCGTTAATTTTTGTTAGACCTTTGTTTAATTTTTTCTTGAAAACCTTAATTTTTGTCATACCTAAACTCAATTTTTTCTCTAAAAAACCTTGATTTTTATTATATAACTTTGTTTAATTTTTTTTTAATCATTTTTAATTTTTTATAACTATCTTCGATTTTTTCTAGGCAAACTTGATTTTTGCTATGATTATATTCAATTTTTCAAAAATTTTTCTTAGTCAACATCGGATTTTGTTACACCTATCTTTAATTTTTTCTAGATAAATTCGATTTTTGTTATACCTTTGTTCAATTTTAAACTTTTTCTCTAAGCAATTTAACTTTTGTTATACTTATGCTCAATTTTTCAAAAAATTTTTTTTACACAACCTTGTTTTTTGTCATAACTATCTTCAATTTTTTCTAGACAAATTCCATTTTTATTATACCTTTGTTGAAATTTTAAAAGTTTTTCTTTAGACAACCTTGATTTTTGTTACACATTTGTTTAATTCTTCAAAAACTGCGATTTTTAGATACCTATTTTAATTTTTTTTCTAAACAAGTTTGATTTTTACTATACTCTTGTTGAATTTTTCCAAACTTTTCTTTGTCAACCATGATTTTTATTATACTTTTGTTGAATTTTAAAAGTTTATCTTGATTTTTGTCATTCCTATCTTCAATTTTCTCCTATACAAGCTTGATTTTTGTTACTCCCTTGTTAAATTTTTTTTTCTTGACAACCTTGATTTTTATTATATCTTTGTTGAAATTTTAAAAGTTTTTCTTTAGACAACCTTGATTTTTGTTACACATTTGTTTAATTCTTCAAACATTTTCTTAGTCAACCGTGATTTTTAGTTATCTATCTTCAATTTTTTCTTGACAACCTCGATTTTTGTTAAACCTAACCTTAATTTTTCTTGTCAGCCTTGATTTTTGTCATACCTATGTTTAATTTTTCTTAACAATCATGGTTTTTGTCATATCTTTGTTTAATTTTTCTCTAAGCAACCTTGATTTTTGTCATAACTCTCTTCAATTTTTTTCTAATCAACCTTGATTTTTGTCATACCTTTATTTAATTTTTCTTAACAACCTTGATTTTTCTCGTAACTATCTTCAATTTTTTCTTAACCTACCTCGATTTTTGTCATAACTTTGTTTAGTTATTTCTTGACAACCTCGATTTTGTCACATCTCTCTTTAATTTTTCTTAACAGTCTTGATTTTGTCATGCCTTTGTTTAATTTTTCTTAAAAGCCTTAATTTTTGTAGTAACTATCTTCAATTTTTTCTTAACAACCTCGATTTTTGTTATGCCTTTGTTTAATTTTTTCTTGAAAACCTTAATTTTTCTCATAACTATCTTCAATTTTTTCTTAACAATCTCGATTTTTTGTCATATCTTTGTTTAATTTTTTCTTGAAAATCTTAATTTTTTTTATAACTATCTTCGATTTTTTCTCGGCGATCTTGATTTCTTTCATACCTTTGTTTAGTTATTTCTTGACAACCTCGATTTTTGTTATACTTATCTTTAATTTTTCTTAACAACCTTCAGTTTTGTCATAACTTTGTTTAATTTTTTCTTGAAAACCTTGATTTTTTTTTTTTTTATAATTATCTTCGATTTTTTTTCTCGGCGATCTTGATTTTCTTATATCTAGGTTTAATTTTTTCTTAGACAACCTTGGTTTTTGTTACACCTATCTTCAATTTTTTGTAGACAAATTCGATTTTTGTTATACCTTTGTTCAATTTTTCAAACTTTTTTCTTTCAACAATTTTGACTTTTGTTATACTTATGGTCAATTTTTCAAAAGTTTTTCTTAGCCAACCTTGATTTTTGCTATACCTTTGTTTAATTATTCTTGGTAACCTTGATTTTTGTCATAAATATCTTCAATTTTTTTTTTTCTAATAAATCTCGATTTTATTATACCTTTGTATTTTATTTATTTATTTTTTAACAATCTTGATTTTTGTTATAACTTTTTATCAGTTTTTTTTTTCTAAACAAACTTGATTTTTTGTATCACCTTTGTTGAATTTTTAAAAGTTTTTCTTTAAGCAATCTTGGTTTTTAAATATCTATTTTCAATTTTTTTTTCTAGTTAAGCTTGATTTTTGCTATAGTTATGTTCAATTTTTCAAAAATTTTTCTTAGTCAACCTTGGTTTTTGTTACACATATATTCATTTTTTTTCTAGATAAATTCGATTTTTGTTATACCTTTGTTTAATTTTAAAGCTTTTTCTCTAAGCAATTTTGTGTTTTGTTATACTTATGTTTAATTTTTCAAAAATTTTTCTTAGTCGACCTTGATTTTTGTTATACCTTTATTTAATTCTAATAGCTTCTCTTGGTAACCTTGATTTTTAGATATCTATCATTTTTAATTTTTTTTTTGACAACCTTGATTTTTGTTATATTTATGTTCACTTTTTTAAAAATTTTTCCTAGGAAGCTTGATTTGAAGATACCTATATTTAATTTTTTCTCAACAAATTTGATTTTCGCTACACCCTTGTTGAACTTTTCAAAATTTTTCTTTGTCAACCATGATTTTTGTTATATTTTAAAAGTTTTCTTTAGACAACCTTGATTTTTGTCATTCCTATCTTCAATTTTCTCTTAAACAAACTTGATTTTTGCTACATATTTGTTCAATTTTTTTTCAAAAATTTTCTTAGTCAACCTTGATTTTTAGATATCTATCTTTATTTTTTCTTGACATCCTCAATTTTTGTTATACGTTTGTTTAATTTTTCTTGGCAACCTTGATTTTTGTCATACCTATGTTTAATTTTTTTTAAACAATCTGGATTTTTGTCTCACCTACCTTCAATTTTTCTCTAAACAACCTTGGTTTTGTGATACTTTTGTTTAATTTTTCTTGATAACCTTAATTTTTGTCATACATAACCTCAATTGTTTTAGACAAACTTGATTTTGTTATATCTATGCTTCATTTTTTCTTGGTAACCCTGAATTTTTTCATACTTTTGTTTAAGTTTTTTCTTGTCAACCTTGATTTTACTTATGTTTAATTTTTCAAAACTTTTTCTTAATCAATCTTAATTTTTAGATACCTGCATTCGATTTTTCTCTAAGAAAGTTTGACTTTTAGGCAGCTTTATTCAATTTTAAAATTTTTTCTCTTAGCAGCCTTGAATTTTGTTATACCTAACCTCAATTTTTCTCTAACAACTTGATTTTTGATATAAGCTTTGTTCGATTTTTAAAAAATTTTTTTTAATCAACCTTGATTTTGTTATACCTTTGTTTAACTTTTTTCTTGGCAACCTTGATTTTTATTATACTATCTTCAATTTTTTACAGAGGCAAATATTTCGACTTTTGCACGGTTCAAAAATTCTCATTTTACTTAGTTTTTTCTTTCCAAAGTGAAAAGATTTGCATTAAAGCCTTCAGTTTAACTAAATATCGATTTGTTTGTTTTAAATACTAAGCAACAACACAAACATTTCAAAGTAAACTAACAAAAAGTTGACTAATCAAGTTTATTGAACTCATCTCTTCATTAAAAGATATCAATTTTTGACTTAAACAGTTTTTTTTTCACCTTGTAACTTAAATAATTTCAATCTACTTTACATTAAAAAGGTGTTTAACATTACAAAATTTCACAAGATTTTCTCAAGTTGAAACCGTCTTGATTGAAAAATATCAAATTTGGCGTTAAAAGTTGTTCGATTTGCAAATCAATATATGTTTTTAACAATTGTTTATTCATTATGCAACCTAAATGTGATACTTTAAATTAATTTTACGATAAAAATCAGTCAACCTTACAAATCTTACCTAGTTGAAACCGTTTGTGCCTCAAAAAATCAGAAACTGATCGCTCAAAAAATCAGAAACAAATTGCTCCATGTCATCATCACCAACCCATACAATCTAGTTAATTTTACAACTATTTTGCTTATTTTTGTTGACATTCAGGTGTCTGTTTTTAGCTTTTGTTTAAGACATTGTTTCTAATTTTTAATTTTAAAAGGGTTCTTGTCAAAATTTGGTTATTGTGGTTATTTTTAACGGTGAAACGTGTGAACTATTGATGATTTTTTCTTTGTTGATTTAATATCACTAGTTTCAGAGAATAAGAAATAAGTGATTTAAAATATTCTGAAGTGTGTAGAAAAATTACAAATTACGTGATAAAACAGAACAAAGTAAAAATTTTCATAATGGTAAAGAAAAGATGCTTTACCAAAAGCGTAT